>JAQFJA010000012.1:20309588-20325765 GCA_029874485.1 Naso brachycentron | reverse complement strand
GAAATATTTCCTGATTTTTAGTTGTCATTCTGACCCATACTCCTCCTTATGTGACTGAGCAATGCTTTACAACATCTGACAGCCATTCAAGATATCGGTCCTCCTCTGAAATGACACTTTAACCCTTTGGCTGTATTTAACCTTATGGAACATTCAGTCAGCAATGCCAAGTGCTGTCATGACTTCAGGACTGGATGTTACTAGTGTAACGTTTCACGATACGTTTTGAGAATGTGCTTTGAAGACTTATTTGCATCTCCACTATTATGCAGACAATTCAAAGAAATAAACAGCTGTGACATATAATGAGTAAATACATTGCTGTGTTATTTTTTTATATTCACAGTTGTTGATTTCATTGGTGCAAATTTTAAGTTCTGTTTTCGTTTCCTTCCAGAGAGATTCCATTCTGGGAGCTTACTTTTACAAGCAGATCTTTTCTCTACAAGCAGGTTAGTTCCTTATTGTAATTGAGTAGCGCCATCTGCAGGTGATGACTGAAAAATATGGATCATAAATGAGGATCATCAGCCTAAAGACACCATTAGAAATGTCAGAGATGGAGGCATTTCTGTGCTGCAGGTGCGGAGGATGACGGGAGCCCTGGTGGCGGTGGGTCAGGGGCAGCTCTCGGTGCCTCAGCTGAAGGAGATAATGGAGGCGCGGGACTCTCTGGCCTACCCACAAGGCCTGGCTGCTCCAGCCCATGGCCTCTTCCTCACCAGGGTGGGATACAGAGAGACAGGTGAGGAGGCTTACTTGAAACAACTCCTATAGGGAGGAGTCAGACTAAATATAAACAGACTGAATCAGAACCACATCTACTGCATACAACTTAACTAGTGAATTCACTAGTTTAACTACTCTTGTTCTGGGGAACAGACAAATTAACTCACACATGTACAGATACAGAATAATGCAATGTGTCAACTGTTTGTCACATATTTGCCCTGCCGTTAAAAAAATTGTGCTTATAAACAAGACTGCAACTGAGGAATGTTTGTCAATTCTGATGATAAATTACAGTGATATTTGGTTTAGTTTAAATGCCAGAAAATAGTAAAAGCTCAGTTTCTTAGAGCCCAAGATGATGTCTGCAATGACTTGTCTTTTTCCAACCAACAGTCCACCACCCAAAGATATTCATATTATAATATAAAACAAAGAAAAAGCAGCAAAACTTCACTTTTGAGAAATTGATTTCAGTGAATTTGCTTTAAAAAGGACTATGTATGAAAATAACAAAAGTTGCTATGTAATATTTTGGCATCAATTACAGTGGAATTCCTCAAAACACTCGGAACGAGGGCGGCAAAAAAATGTGGACAAATCTGCTTAAAATTATTTTACTCAATCCTACTTGGTAACTCACAGTATAAACATCAGGCAACCTTCAATACACTCGTATAGCGCAGAACTAGATATTAACCCTCTAAACATATACAGTACTTATTTGACTTCTGTTTAGGAACTGTACTGAAATAGGTGATAAAATGTTACATATGGCAACTTCTAACAAATTTTGTCAATCTTATTATTTTAGCTGAACTTTTGAAGCAAACAGCGCAATGTTTTTACATCATCAGAGAGACTTTGACTAAATTCAGACATCATTTTTTAGGCTGTGTACTTTATTTTAAAGTGAGTACTTTGTATAAATGTTTCTGTATCTGCACAATTTTAAGATTTTTTTTTTTTAAACTTTGTTTGCCTCCTCAGACCTTCACCTTTCACCTAAGACCTTAGAGGAGCAGTTTACTGCCTGTGGGAACTTGAAAGATTAATTCTGCTTCATCCAATCATGTTGATACTGTTAACAAACTTCTGTATGCAATGATTGTAATAAAGTTTTGTATTTAAATCCTTTTTTTTTTACTCACAGCAGCTTCACTTTGAGTCATTTACCCTTGTAGGTGCTTTAAGAAATATTTTACCACATACAGAGGAACATCTACATGTTCTTTTAATTCAACATATTAAGAATACTTAACTGTGTCCATGAACGCAGCTCAGCTACAGAATACCACACACCTTGAACCTATCATTGTCTACACATGACTTTCAGGTTACACCAGACAACTTGCTGCAAGCCTACATAGGCAGTATTACTCGTATGTATACATGTATGAAGTGGGATTTGGTAGGTTGTCACAACTATCAAACAAGGTATACAACACGTGGAGAAGAGTATTGAATTCTACAGCCAAAACTGCTTTGTGTGTCCATGGCTCTTGTACAGTGGTATTACATTTATGGATCAACAAAGTGCACACACTCTCACTGATAATGTATACATCCAAATGTCCAAATAAAACTGCATTCACTGCTTCTTGACCAGAGTCTTTACAGACCACTCTCACTTGCTTCTAATTTGGCTCCATCTGCTCATTGAGTTGAGTGATTTTCAGCAAGTTGTCTGTAAACAGTCCAAGGAAACGGGGCGACCACCAGCAGTCTTCTCAGCGCCGGTGGCAGCCAGATGAGGTTTGTAAAAGGTTCAGACTGACCAATCACTGCCCATAATGTTCCAGTGCATTGATCAAGTACACCAGATGCTGCACCGTATCCGTAAATTTCATACAGTCACCCACTGCTGCAAGGTTAACTGATTTAAGCTCACCGTAATCGAAGTGCTGTCAAAATTGAACCTCACGAGGAATGTGTTTGCACTTCTTAGAAGTGTCGATAATTCAGTCACACTATTTCTTAAACCTAAAATTTAAAATATGTACACAAGTACATGTTTTCTATCCATGCGACCATGTTGGAGCAACACAGTGAATCTGATTGGCATAGGTCCTCAAGTCAATTCAGCATTTGGTTTCAAGAAGATAATTCACACATCCTAAAGACGCCCATAATTCAATATATAGTGAAAATTTCAAGTGTTCGCCAGAATATCAAGCCCAATGTCTTAGAGTATCAGTAACAAAATCATATGTATATATAATGCACTTGAGGAAGGCATTGCGTATATAGATTTTTTTTTTTTTTTAAACTCACAATCCTTAATAACAGCACAGTCTGGGTGAAGAATGTAGCTGAGCTCAAGTCAAACTGGAGACCCTGATTGAAGATTGTGTGGGACAGTGAGACACAAAGGGAAAGTGATCACATCACACCTTGATGGCCACAAATTGAAATGAGATTTTACAAGACAGATGAAGGAATAAAAAAGAAGACTAATCATGATTAATGCTCAGATGTGGCGCCACGTCTGTCCTGATAATGGCTGTAATTGTTTTTTAAAATGATATAAATAACATGCGTGTGAGATGTGTGGTTGGCTGATGATCGATCATTGACCTAACAGAAACATCTAAATGAGTTAGTAGTCTATTATCACTCTAGGCAGCCTTTTTTAGGCTTTTGACTACACACCCTGATGCTAAAGCTGAGGTTAATTCAGGATTAATTTGTCATGTGAATACAGGTTGATAGTATTTGATAATAGCTATCACAGGTTGATAAGTTTGCATAGACCCTTGAAACTCAATCATCACCATCATAACATCATAATCTTAATGATTAATCTACCGCTTGGAGCAGCATACCCGACTTCACCCTTTGTACTTTTGGTCAATATAGAGCACAAGAAATGCTGTAATAGTCTACAAGATACAATTACATTCAATTATACTGTGTTCCTTTTAAAAATTAAAAACTTTGTGGCACATAAAATGGCTATTTTTCTATTGGGTTACTTGTGAATCTCTTCCCAGAGTAGCTTCTATCATGCCACCACTACAGCCAACACAAAAAAGTGTTTTTTAAATCAATTTGTGTCCAGCAAAACAGAGTCCACTATAGCTGCTTCTGCAGTATCACAATACACAGCAAAAACTCATAGACTTTATTCAAAGAGGTACAAAGAGTGAAATGGGGTATGTTCCAGAGACTTACAAAACACTCGTCTGAGAGGAGACATGTCCACGTGTAAACATATTCTGTGTTTGTGGTTTTGCTCTTTTCTCCGACAGCTAAAAAAATAAAAGCATAAAACACTGTAGGAGCGTACAGTCCGTGGGGAGCGAAGAGGGGAAGGGAAGTCAGGTCGGCGTCCTTCATGCGATGAACGCTCCTCTCTTTAGCTGGCGATTTTCTCAATTTCATCCAGATCATCTGTGTCTAGCTTTTCAATTTTCTTACCTGTAGAGAGAGAGAAACCACAGAAAATGGTTCGGTTGGATGGTTGACATGTGGCCGATCACTTCCAAGCCACAATCTATCTGACTGAAATAACTGTTGATAACTGGAAGATTAAATCTCCACTAACAACGGACCAAAAATCCCCTCGATCCTGCTGTTTGTGTCTACATCTAATTGTGGGTACCAGACTTACTGAAATGCTCCTGGATCCTGTTCAGGATGTTCATGCTCATCTTGCTGTCCACCATGTTGATGGCCAGTCCCCTTTTGCCAAATCGACCCGTGCGGCCAATCCTGTGCAGGTACGTCTCGTTGTCTGGGTTACCATCCTTGTCTACGGGCAAGTCAAAGTTGATCACCACGGAAACTTGCTCGACATCAATACCTGAATGTGTGAGACAAGCGGGGAGAAAGTTAAAATGTACATGAGCAGTACTGCGTTACTAGTTTTTCACTTCAGTAAATGCATCCAAAGCATTTTTTATTCCACCTTCAAATACATAATATTAGTTTTTTTTTCCCAGTAAATTTGAACTCCTTCCAAGATTTATCACAAACTGCAAGTATTTGATCGGTTTTGTTGTAGCTCTGTGCTCACCACATTAAATTTGAATTTCAAGGTATAAAATTTAATTACATAAATATAAGAACAGACTTCACTGCATATACATTCAAGAAACCTCACTCCAATTTTACATTGCTCTTCCTTTACTTATACGAAAATAGACTTTAAGCTGGGAATGAAAAATATATCACAAAATGGCAAAAACAAAAGAAAGGTGACCGGTCATGGTAAAAAAAAAAAAGAAAAAGAAGGTGTATATACAGTAAAATACGTAAATTACCGAGTTCATCCAATCAGAGGGATATCCAGTAATTGCTGTGATTTACTGAGAAAATCTGACACACTTTAATCTCTGTAGTCATTACGTAAAGGTAATTAGGATGGTTTCAGTTCAGCAAGGGAGAGAAACTTGAATTCAAACTGTTCAATAGACAAAAAAGACTAGTTCCTTTCTTGACATGCTGTGAGTTGTTATTTTGATGATTTTGTTTTTGATATTTAACTCAAAAGGGGCTATAATTCCAAGACTTTTGACCCAGTATGATGGTGATCATTTAGTGCCCTAAAGTTTTAAAAAAATCTGTCTCAAGTGCGAAGCTGTTGTTAAATATGGAGAAAATTGCCTTTTTATGTACATTTAACGTTAAAGCAGTAAATCATGATGACTGCTGATTCAACAGCTCTTGTTTTTTACCTCGAGCGCAAACGTTTGTGGTGACCAGGACCTTCTCCTTGCCGTCTCTGAAGCGGTCGATGACAGCAGCTCTCTGCTCCACCTGCATCTCTCCACTGAGCAGCGCCACCTGGTGGCCCTCTCTGGACAGCTCCCCTGCCAGCCAGCCTGCAGTCTTCCTTGTCTGAATCACACAGAGGAAAGCACTGTCACTACTTTGCCAGCAAAATTGGTGCTTACGTAACCAAATGTGAAAACACAACTTGGCAACACTAATTTAAAACACTGATTTACAGGAAGGCCTTGTGCTAAATGTGTTGGTCAAACAAACATCTGACTTAGCCAGCAGGTCTGTTAGTGTTGCCAAAATATTTTCTCCCAGTGAGAAAAAGCTGTGCAACAAAAAATGGAGAACAGCCGCTTTTCTTGACATTTTGATGAGGTCACAGAAGGCAAGCATGAGGAATTTTATCTTTCTTTCTATGAAAATTGATGCACTTAAAAGAGTCTTTAATCTTATTACAGATCATGTATGTAAATCTGAGGAGAATGAACTCACATGGCAGAAGATCATGGCCTGGGCGATGGTGATGGCTCCGTAGATGTTACAAAGGGCTTGGAACTTCTCCTCCCTGCTGTTGCACAACACGTAGTACTGCTTGATGGTATCCAGCGTCTCCTCCTCTCTCTTCAACTTGATGATGTTGGGGTCAGGCACGATGCGCTGGGCGAAGTTCCACACCGACTCCTCAAATGTGGCTGAGAACAGCAGCATCTGGCAGTTTTTGGGGAGCATCCTGTGAGGCCGAGAAGAGAAAATTAAAGTCAAAATGGTCAAACCTTTGATGTTTTTTTTAATCACCGAAACTTTCATTTAGCATGTGCTGACATTGCTTCTGCTTAACATTGGTGTTTTTTCTGACCTCTGGATGCGGATGCTCTGGTCCTGGTGCCCCTGTGTGGCGATCATGACGTCGGCTTCGTCCAGCACAAACACCTTGATCTTCTTGGGGTCTATGAACCTCAGTTTCCCGCACCAGTCCAGCATGGTGCCAGGTGTGCCGATAACTATCTGTTCCTGCAGCTTCATGCCCTTCTGCACTGAAATATTCACAAGAAACAGACATTCATACACAGGGTCTTCTCTCAGCTGTATTTATGTCTTTATCAGTAGGAGCAAATATCTCTTACAGGGCTCCAGACTCCAACAATTACACTGAATTTTGTGGCCACTTTTTTGAGACAGTATGACTAAATTTTAGAATTGAGAGCACCAGTGCGGCTTGCATGGATGTACAGGTCGACCCACAACACACTGGCCAATGGGTTCAACGTTTCCAGGTACCCTATCTGGAAACTTGGACTGTTGTGAGATCAAATTAGGCGGTCTGCCGAAACAGTGCAGGGTTGTCCGGTGGTCACTGAATTAACATAACAGGACCAACTGTGTGATGTCGATCCGTGTCCTCTATTCCTCCTCCAATCTGCAGTGGTGGTTGATTGCTGGACGACGGATTCTTTATGTGACTGGCTGCCGCAGCGCAACACAGACGGCTGTGCGAAGAAGTTGAGCCGGTTTCAACTTCTTTTGCAGCTTGGACTGCTGCAGCCAAAACAGACAGGCTTCATCCAAATAAATGAGAAAACCTGCGTTTTCGCCAGATCACCCGATTTGGTCTGAATACAGCCTTATGGTTTCAGGGTGACAGGTCAAAATGTGACAGAGCATTGTTCCGAGTAGAAGAAGTCACTTTAGTAATCCCCTTGGGGAAATTGATACTCTGCCTGTGACCCATCCAATTCATAGTTAACCTAAACTCTACACACTGAGAGCAGGGACCAACTCCAGATTTTTGCCAGCCACCGTCAGGAGCATTAACCCTAACATCCACATGTGTTTGATGGTGGGAGGAGAACCGGGCAGGCACGGGGAGAGCATGCAAACTCCACTCAGAAAGGACCCAGATTTGTTGTGAGTCAACAGTGCCTACCACTCAGCCGTCGTGCTGCCCAAAGAGCAGGCTAAGCTTTTATTAATATATAGAAAAATTAGGTTAAATAGTTTAATCTTTCCTCTTTTCTAACCCTTTCTCAATCACTCTTCCACTCTCAAACACACACAGCGGCACTCAGTCCAGACACATACAACTCTGTGAAGGTTTACAACTAAAAGCTGTAAATACACACAAAGACAGAAACATGCCAACACTTAACCATTAACTAATGTATTAACACAATACCTCGCTCGATGATAAGTTAGTCTCGTTATTGTATAAAAAGGGCAAAGAAAGTGCAGTTTCTCAAACAGCTCAGGTGGGGTTATCTGCAGTGACCTAGTCTGATTCAAAGGACGTACACTGTGGGTATAAGCCCCTCTGGTCTCTGTCTTTGTATCAGTTCTAACAATCGTGCTGCTAAAATGCATCAAGTTCATAATTTGCAGGCCAGTTTGTGTGTGTGTGTGTGTGTGTGTGTCCTTAAGAAAGCATTTATCAGTAATACAGTTAAAATGAAAACAGTATTAATAAGTTCAGCTGAGTGTTGATTTGAGAGGTGTTCCAAAATTTTCTGCTGGTGCTCCTAAAATTTTCAGAGAGGAACATCAGTGCCACTAGTGGAAAAAGTCTGGAGTCCTGTATTGCAGGGTAGATCACTGTAATAAGCAGAGGCGCCTTACATTTATTTCCTCTGATGGCGTAGACGAGTTTGACCTCAGGATAATGTTTGCCCATCTGTTCGATTACCTTGCCGGTCTGAAGTGCCAGTTCATATGTGGGTGACACACACAGGCACTGTTGAGAAATTTAAAAAAGGGGGAAAAAGAATTTCTTGAGTGTTAAATGCTCGTCGTTAAGATCAAGTTATAAGGACAATAACTTTTGAGAGAGGGGTGTACAAGGAGGCCAGAGATAATCCTAAAAATATGTCAAACATATTTATTTTGAAACTCAAGATCAAGAACAGCAAGGGAAGTGAAAACAAACCTGGGGATATTTGTTATTGGGATCTACATGACTGAGCATGGCCAGGACAAAGGCAGCGGTTTTCCCTGTTCCTGACTGCGACTGTGCAATCAGATTCTGTGGACTGGAAGTAAACAGCGAATTAAAATGCAAGCAAAGGCAGTAAATAATCATAATCATGGTAATTAAGTTGTATTTTTCAGTACATGGTGCAAGGGGCTATCAGTTAAATTTTATATATCAAAGTTAAATTCATTTCATTCAAAGTTATACTGAAACTACTCAGCAGTCCTTCAGAGACATAATGCTTTGCTATAGGACTATTTAATATTGATATTACTTACGGTTCAGCAAGCATCATAGGTAAGGCAGTCTCCTGGATTTTGGATGGCCGGTTGAAACCCATGCCATACACACCCTGAAGCAGCTGTGGTTTGCTAAACACAGGAGAACATAGTTAAATGTCTTGCTTTAAGATGTATCAGTGAAAGGACAAACAAAAGACTCACTCCTTGATTAAAGACAGGCATGATGTGGGAACACTTTTGCTTGAGAAAACACAATAAAACATAAGTACAATTGACAGCTGACTAATAATTCATATCTAATGACCTAAAATACTGTAGGACGACGAAAAAGATGACTGGATGGAAAAAGATTGACTTACAGTCGCAACTCCTCAAAGGACTTGACAGAGTAGAGCGGCGAGTTGGGATCCTTTTGAAGGACTTCCACTTGGTTAGTGTTATTGACAAGATTGTTCCGTATCAGCTTGTTTAATAATGACTGTGCAGCTCTGTCCTCTAAAAAGACAACAAAACAAAACAAAACAAAAAACAGGTAATGTTGCAACATTTCTCAATATTGGCAAATCAAGAACGTTCGGCAGCTTCACCAAAGGACATTTCAGGACATGTAAATAATAACCTGCCTACCTTTGTCATCGTCGTCTGAAGCCTTGTTTTCTGCCTCAGCGTTTGACTTTGCAGCTGCACTAATGGAGTCTGTTGCGTTTGCAGTCGTGCCTACAACATTAAAATGAAAAAAATGCATTTACGTCCAAAACATGTTTGGGATTGCTGTTTTTGACGATAGCAGCTCATATTAATGTCACTTTAAAAACGTACCATTTTCTTCTGGTTTTTCTTTAATTTGAAGGCTGCTGATCTGTAAGGAGGAACATGAAAAAAAAGTTAATAGAGTTGTCTGCCTGACTAACTCGTGTTTGCTATTTCGTAATTCGGAGTTAGGCCAGATTTATTCTTCTCGGGATAATACCCGGGAGACACAAACTGGAAATGAGTCATTATTATTTATTCCATGGATCTCCACTTTGGAGCCTCTTGCATCATTTGCTTGCTAGCTAGCTAGCTACCTAACTGCTAAAGCTAGTAACTCACTGAGCACGCAACATCTGTGATCGAGCTAACTTTAGTTAACTTAGCCCTCACGACAGACCTGAGGCCGCCGGCCGGTAGTTTCGATTTTGAGCTGACGTTAATTGGACAGGCGGTCACACGCGCCCTTTAACTCACTGGCAGCGCTGTCGTCAAACCGATTCATCCGTAATAAATCTGAGCGAGCAGCTAATTCAGTTTTGTTCAAGAAAAGGCCAGAGCATCTTTCAAACAAGCTAACAACACGTTAGCTCGTGTTGCGTAAGTTAACGTCTAACGTTACCGATTCCGCCGCCGCTTCTTGCTCGTCTACCGCTTGGGCCCAGGAGTCCGTAGCCATTGTGGAACAGTTTCTTCTTTCGTTATTTCACTAAGAATAACTCAACAACGATGGGAAGATCAATGTGTGGAGCTAGTAACGTGAAAGAAACTATTTGCCACAATGGCGTGCCGAAGCCGATTCTGGACAACTGTGCAACCGCTCACATGTCCGGGTAGAGCGCAGGAGTGCAACGATAGTTCCTAGTGTATTTTAGTATCCAATCCAGCAAAACAAAAAAAACAACAAAACGAAACAAAAAAAACCAATAGTATGGTTGCCTCTTCGATTCAAAATTTAAATTAAAAATTTGGAACTGATTTCATTCAAACCTTAACACTTTCGTTTGTATATATATTCGTCAGATTGAAGGCTCAATTTAAAAAAAACAACACACTACTTAGCCGAGCCTGTAGGTGGCGCCAAAAACGTTCCTTTCTCAAATTTTGAAAGTAGCCTGCTGCGTCTGCCGGTCTGTAGAAAAGATCTCAACACACACACGCAGAAAGAGAGAGAGACACACACAGAGAGAGAAGATAAACTGTCAACAAAGATGATGCAAGTCTTTTTATTTATAATCTAAACAAGGGGGCGGACAGTCCATCTGCCTGACTGTAAAGATAGGTTGACCAGATACCAATCAAGCAACTCAACAACTGCCCCATAGCTTGTAGAAAATGTGCTGCAAATTTGTTTGTTAATATGCCTTATTAACACACAATATAAATTCGATTGGTTGGGCCTCATGGTGGCTCCTGCATTTGTACCTGAGTCCATAGGCCCATAGTCCAACAGGTCCTGAAATTGGAGTTAAACATGCTTTCTTTTCTTTCTCTTTTTTCTTTTTTCCTTTTTTCTTTTTTTTTTTTTAACTGTTAAAACAAAAAGTGAAAGTCTGATGTGTTGTTGTTTTGGTTAGGCCTATTCCCTTTTTTTCTGGGAGATGTGTTAGACAAGAAATGCCCACATCAAACAGGAAACATGCATGTATTGTTTGCTTCTAACACAGTGGATTTTTCAGAAAAATGTTTCAAAATAGATTCCCTTTCAAAGTTCTTGTTTAATTAGTTATGTCAGGTGAAAATTGAACACAGTAATATCTAGAAGCTTATTGAGGACGGGAGACCAGTCAATTAAATATTTCATCATCTCCCGTGGTTTCACCTTTGTGCATGAAGGCGTGTTACACTGTGACTGAGATCTTTTCTCATTGCGATAACATTGCATTACCTTCTCTGAGCCTTCACTCAGATCACTGAAAAAAATGGCCCATTTTGTTGTAAACATTTCTTTTGAATCACTTCATTATTGACAGTCTTACTGTAATAAAGAGAACTCCCAAAATATCCAGACCACCAAATTAAGAGACTTAAATCAACTCAAATGTGATACAACCATTGTATCATCACCACTAAAACAGTAACATCCAGTGCTAAGTGAGACAAGCTGGACCTCATGAGGAAAAACTCCCTTTAAAACTGCAAATCATTGCTGTTTTTTAGCTAAAGTTTGACCACTACAGCTTTTAGGTTTAATAACAAATCAGTGTAAAATCATTAAACCATATTTCCAAGGTGTAAGACAAAAAACTACATTTATAAAAAGTAAATGAAAGTGAAAATCTGTTCTGAAACATGTTTTGAAGGAATTAACATATTTTTGGGATTAGACACTTTAGTAGCACAAATAATCTCTTGATTTTAACATTAGATATTTTCTATAGAAAAGCCAAGTGAGACTAATCAGGGCTATGTCTGGTCCAGTGCTTGCACGTGGTTTGTTTGTGTTTGAGTTTGTATTACAGTGCGGCAGCATGAGTCTGTTTACACAGTCACACTGCAGGAACTCATCTGCCTTTTGAGGACAAAATGCAAGTCTACAATGTAAATCATTCAATTTTAGAGTTAGGGCTTGGTTTCAGGATAAGATTGGGGTTGTTATGGTAACAAGACTTGCTCAAAAAAAACACTGCTGGACCATGAATGATCATGTGCCAGTCTATGGCCAAACTGACACACCGGTCAGCTGTTGTTTTCTATATTTAAATTCCTGGATATTAAATGTTCATCTGCAATCTTTGTAGTGCTCCCAGTAATTATTGCTCCTGAAATTTACTGAAGTAGAATAACCCCATGACACGGTTAAGCTACATTCCAGTCAAAAATGTAATAAATGCAGGTGCACTAATGTCCAATCATATGTTAAGATGTTTAATTTGATAATGGCAGAGATTAAACATGATACGGTTGCATTTTTAGCGACATTGTAAAGAGAAAGTATTTCTTTTCAGGGTATCTGTCAATATATTTTAGGCTCCTGTCTGCACATCAATCAAAAAAAGACCAAGATGATGTGTTGCTCCATCAGTAATCTTCATTGATGAAGAAGCTTTGGAACGCAATTAAGACTTTATTCAACCCCAAAACATCTAAAAGTCCAAGCAATATAGCCTCAAATCTAAGATCAGACTTTACTAAAGTAATGTAAACGCTATCCTTCTACAGTGCTCGAGAGTAATAAAAATGACATAAAAATGATTAATGTTTTCCACAGCTGTTTACCCAAAATTCTTCTAATTTAATAAGATCTCAAATACAGCGCAGTATTAGTGTCATGATTCATTTCTGAGCTGTGAGGGAGGCAGAATAAAGCGAAAAGTACGATCAAGACACATGTAAATTAGTTGAGGTCAACAAAGAGAAATGAAATATGTACAGTGTATCTACATTAAGTGAAATGGAAACTAATCCAAGATCATTTAAGTGTGTCTTCTTTTTTCTCCCCGTGCTGCAAGTGAATCTGCACAAAACACACACACAATAATCTATCATAAATGACATATAACATATGACATAAATGATCTAATTTTGACACAATGAAATATGCATCCCATGTTTGCCAATCCTTTCCATTTTCCTGCAACTGTCCCTGTTATTGGGGAATTGATAAATAGGCCTACTTCATTTTTCCCCTCACATGATGAAGTATTCAAATCTGCCCATTGATGGAAAAAGTATCAAGTTTTTTATTAATGCTACATGTTAGACAGCTGTGTCCTAACAGAGAGCACACACACATGCAGGCAGGAGAGCCACCTCTTCCTGCAGATCATCACACACAAAGCCATGATCCTTTTAACTTCATTGTTGCAGAAGAAGCAACGTCACGCTTTTTGAGGAAAACATAAAGATTTAAGTTTAAATTCATAAGATTATTTTTAAGATCAGCTCCGCATTAGATCAGAGCAGAGAACTGGCCGCCTCATTGGCTGGACTTCATCACTCGCTCACTCTGTCATGGATAGCCCAGGTGCAGGGCTGTGTCCACTGGTACAGTCCAGCTAAAACAACAGAGTGAGGGTTTTTTAGGAATATTGCTAATTCACTGTTCTTGCTGAGAGCTTGTTGAGAAGACAGATGCCACTCACGTGTCTATTTGGTAAATAAGAGCCACAGCCAGCAGCTCAGCTTAGCTTAGCACAAAGCGTGGAAACAGGAGGATACAGTTAGCAGACACTGTCCTAAAAAATAAATGTAAAAACAACAGTCCCACAACTTGTTGGGTTTCCCCCTTTTACCCAAATAACATCAAATAGTTGGCCTAAGAGGAGCTTGTAGATGGATTTTGTTACCTTATGACAGAGCCGGGTTAGCTGATTAATATGCTGAGCCAACGGACCTCCAGTGCAATCATGACAGAGGTGTTAATCATCTCTCTGGGCAAAGAGACTAATCAGCATATTTCCCAAGATGTTAAACTATTCCTTTACGTGCACAGCACAGAACTGAGAGTTCTATTCCTAATCTGAAACAGTATGGCAGACCAATCCGTCAGTCATGACAAATGAACCTTTCACTGTGATGGCACAGTTAGGAAAAGTGCTGCAGCCTGGTTATCCCAGTTCAGAGCTTTTGTGGAAACCAGGCTATTAACCAGAACTGGTCTCCACTGAGGAGCAGCACGAGCATGCGGGGTCACCTCTGGAGCCAGACTGCTGTGGCTGGCTGCTCCTTAAATGAATGCAGAATTGATTTCACACATTTCCACTGTTCCACTGGGATAGATAGATAGATGATGACAGTGGCTTTGATTGTGCTGAGGGAGATTACATTTATCTCTGCTCCGCTGTCATTCAATGGTCAACGTCGCTCCATTATGCATCAGTCCGAGTTTATCTAAATGCGTGGAACGCGTGTGTGCGTGCATTAGCGGGTGTGTGTCAGCATGTGAGAGATCATCAGTTTGGAGACAAATTTGTCAAAGGCTTGAAAGAGCAGAGTTTATTGTTGCCTACAATCAGCTGCCTTGCCAGAGGTATCCATGGCAACTGAAAGAGTAAAAGTAAGGCTTGAGGTCTCCAGAGAATTTGGAAGAGACAGAGAGAAGGACTTTGTATTGCCACATAAGAATCATTTCAAGCGCCGCCCATGACAGAGAGGGTAGCAAAGTAGAGTGGTCACAGCAGAAAATGATTTTCTGTGTGAAAAATGTGAAGAAAACCTGCAAACAGGCTACATAATGTAATTCAAATGCTACTCCACGCTCATAAATATACAGTATGTCACAGTTTATGTAGGCAGTGGATATACTCTTAAACTCTCTCTATGCATTTATACAGTAACACTCGAGCAGGGTGCCAACACAGGTGCTTGAACCTGCGTCCTTCAGTTAAAAATGTGCAAATAAAGAGGTAGAAGAGAAGGTAAGAAGCAGAGTAGGTAAATCATTTTCTGGAGGCCTATTAATGAGTGAAATCTAAACCTTTGACTCCTTTATTGTCATTATTTCAGTCCAAATGCACTGGCGGACTCAGGATATTTGAAGCGAAAATTTTGAAAAATTTGATGCAAAAATAGTAGAAAGGGCACTTATTGTATGCACTGGGGCACCAGTGCACAAAAAGTTGTCAGGCACTTCAACACATCTGTCTAATGTAAAGGCACCTGAGAGGTCACTTTACCACCTTTTGTCCACTGGAAGGGCACCCCAGAGTGCACTGCACCATCTTTTGTCCACTGGAAGGGCACCCTAGAGTGCACTTTCCTACTTTTTGTCCACTGGAAGGGCACCCCAGAGTGCACTTTCCTACTTTTTGTCCACTGGAAGGGCACCCTACAGGGCACTGCACCATGTTTTGTCCACTGGAAGGGCACCCCAGAGTGCACTTTACCACCTTTGTCCACTGGAAGGGCACCGTACAGGGCACTGCACCACCTTTTGTCAACTGGAAGGGCACCCTACAGGGCACTGCACCACCTTTTGTCCACTGGAAGGGCACCCTAGAGTGCACTTTACCACCTTTTGTCCACTGGACGGGCACCGTACAGGGCACTGCACCACCTTTTGTCCACTGGAAGGGCACCCTACAGTGCACTTTACCATGGGTAGTCATCCCTTTTGCCCCCACTCTGAGTCCACCAGTGAAAGGACAGTAAAAAGCTCTCAAAGTATTTACAGATTCTGCTAGAAATTGTCATTGGGTATGTATTAATGATAGATTTTTTTGTATTAATGTCAGCTTTTATTACAAATACTTTTGTTCTCACTTGTGCAGATTATCTGGACAATGCGTGCAATCTAAAAAAGAAAAAAGTGTTAATTGGGTAGCTTTTACATTCTGACCTAATGTACTTTAATTTAATTTTGTTGCTTTTTTAAAATTTTATTTGGAAGATGCAACACATGCAGTATGCTGCAATATTTTATTCGTCTTTCGTACTTCAGTGTCAACTGTTGGAAGTCTCTGTTTCTATGTGGTATAACTATGTATCATGTAATCCCATGTGGGATGGTCCATTTCAATGGTATGACAGAGAAATAAAAAATTAATTCAGTTGTTCATTCAATCATTCATAAAATGCCTCGAGGCAGGTTTGAACTGTGAAAGGATGAACAAGCGGTTCACCAGTGGCCAGTTGTGCCTGACTGGTTCATTTTCATTTGACTTCAATTCAAAATAGAAATTATAGACAATACAGACAATTAGTGAATGGTTTTAAGGAAATTATGGACCATTCTTCCACTTTGTGATGGGCAACCACACCAGATGGTTTAGATTAGATGTGAGGTTAGATGTGATGTGAGAGTCCAGTACAAGATATTGACCCAAAT
>JAQFJA010000012.1:20253069-20263587 GCA_029874485.1 Naso brachycentron | reverse complement strand
TTCACAGGTGATGTTAAACCATCTGACACCCATTTCAGGGATCATTTTAGTCTGTGAACCTTTTCCACTAACTCAGAGCTCAAAGCTGGACTTAATAAAGATGCATATTTTCTCAAACTGTCTCCCTCATTATTGTCATAACATCACACATTAGATAAGGGACGAAAGCGATCGGGAAAGTCATTTTTTTGACAGGAGAACTGAGCAACACAGGAACGTCCCAGTTATCTGCCTGAACTTCCCTTTAAAGCAATACTTCACTGCAAAAGTAAACTCTGTGTATCAGTTACTCACTCTTAGAAGTCTTGAACTGAAGAAATGTTTTTTTTCCTTCCAGTGTTTTTCCCTGGTGATTTAAAAAAATGTGAGCCATTCATTTTTTCTCGAAGCTTACAGAGATACACTTTTTAAAAACATTAAAACAACATTATCAAACAACATCCATCTAAAACTCTCAACAGCTTTGTGTCATATAATTCAAATTTTCTTTATCGTGTTGTTTAAGTAATACTTTAAAAATACTTTTATTTTGGCTGGAAAGCTACTAAATCCAACACATCTGGTTCAATGCTCCGTTTCGTGTGCCTGGTGAAGCACATGCATTAGAAATGTAATGTTATCCCCATGTTACTTGCCTGGGCACACGACACAGAGCATCGAACCAGATGTGTTGGATCAGTAGCTTTCTAGACAAAATAAAAGTGTTTCGGAAGTTTTGAGCAAACGACACAATAAAGAAAATTTGAATCGCCTGTTTATCAGGGAGGAAAAAAATATTCCATGAGTAATTGATATACAAAGCATAATTTTGCAGTGAAGTATCACTTCAATAACAAGTCTGCAGAAAATGAGTAATGGCAACAACACCACCACATTGCCTCATGACATACACACTTGCATCCTAGCAGGTGATTGGTTGTGACTGCCCCCTCCCCCCCCTTCACATTGTCCCATTCTCATTTAAAGCTGGGCCATAAAAGTCTCCTTCATTGACTCAAAGAGAGACTCACAAACCCCACAAATACCAGGCATGGACCAAGTCGAGTTCAGCAGGGATGTGATGCATATAAAGACCCACAGCTCAGGACATTTGTCCCAGGATGATATCAAGAAGCTGATCCACTATTCTCAGGAGGCGAAGAAGCAAGCTTACTGTCCGTACAGCAAATTCAGAGTGGGGGCTGCTCTCCTGACTCCCGAAAACTGTGTGATCACAGGTGCGGTAACATATAAAACTTCTTCTATTGTTATGTTCTCCAAATTCTGCATTCTTATCATTTAAGTACTGACCTAAAACGTATCTACCAAATTATTTACTTTTGTCAGAGAGTATCACATAGATCTAAAATATTGCAAAAGTTTACCACATTGCAAGCAGGAAAGAAAACAGAACCAAAGTGTTACGCAATACAAGTTCAAGTCAAAGTTCAGAGTAAAAGTTTAATATTTACGTGTTTCACTACAGCAGCTCATCATGACATCCCTATTAACCGAATTCTAAAATCGTTATTTAAACTTACTGAGGAATAAATTTAAATCTATTGGAAAAAAACAAATATTTACTTTTCTGAGCACATATTAGCTTTTGTAATTGCATCACCCAGTGCAGTGCGCACGTGCAAACACACACACACATTTCAAATCATTTTCAACACTGTAAGGCAAAGGCAAAGGCATCACAATCCAGTTCATAGGGCTGGGCTTACAAAGCTTAGCCAGTCATGTGTCCCTCAGCAGAGATGTCTGGGGGTAAGTGACTGGCAAACAACTGTGAGTGCAAAGACCCCCTGAGTGACCATTTGATGAGGACAGACATAGTAAACAGACAGCCCTCAAATGGTGAAAGTCTCAAATGAACATACTTGTGTTTCCCAACAGGCTGCAATGTGGAGAATGCATGTTACAACCTGGGTGTGTGTGCTGAGAGGAACGCTATCTCAAAGGCAGTGTCTGAAGGCTACAGAACTTTCAAGGCCATTGCAATCGCCAGGTAACATCCACTTCGACATTATCCTGACAGCAGAATTTTTTTTTTTTTTTAATTTTCTTTGAAATACCAGCGTTATTTCTGCCCTTGCACAAGCACACACACACACAGTCATCAATCTGGTTTCCCCAAACCATGACTCGCTTTACTTGTTTAGTTTCTTGCACGTAATCTTTGCATGTCATAAGAACTGACAAACCCAGCTACATTTCCCCCAAATGCTAACGAGGAACAAAAAAGCTGAGTCGGCAATTGACATGCTGCACCTAAATGAGCAGAAGCGTTCTCTCTCTTTCTTTCTTTCTTACTTCTCTTCTTTGTTTCTGTCTTACTTCTCTTTTTTGTTTGTTTGTTTGTTTGTTTCTCTCTCTCTTTCTGTCCTGCAATAAGTACTTGCTAGACATGTTTTAATAAAAGAGGTCAAAAGTCAAAGTCTTTCTTTCCTTCCTTCCTTCCTTCCTTCCTTCCTTCCTTCGATTACCATTAGCACTAGCAGCAGCATTGGCTAACTTTCTGAGGGTCCACCATGTATGTAATCATAAACACTTTACACACAACAACCACGTAACACAACAAAAAAACTCATTTCACTCATTTCATTACATCAACCAACTAAATAAAATATACGCAGAATAGAAACATAGTTGTTGTCATGTCAACAAACACAGAACTGTGAAGCACATCGGAAGTTTATAGCAACTTAACTTGTTCATTTATACCAATAAATGATTCCTAAGAAAAATCATTGTTAGTTACATTATTATTACTTATCTAACATCCTGTGCTTTCTCACAATGAAATCCAAAGAAAGTAGGATAATAAAATAAGTATTTCAAGATACTGTTTTACTGATGTCTACATTTTGCTTGTGAGAGTCTGCACAGAACAGAGCGACAGTAGTATAAATGTAAACATCTATAGTCAATAGAAGGCAATGAGATGTTTGAAAGAGCTGGTGAAACTACAGTGTGATTATTGTGAAGGCTACGAGATCTTTGTGTTCAGCGCTGTGTGTTCACGTGAATACATTTCCCCCAGATGTAAAGCAGCCACATAATCAGGAGCATGTTTGCCAAGTTGAGCAAACAGATCTTTAAGTTGTGTTTCTAAACTATATTTTCCCTCCTGTGTTCCTTCGCAGTGACATAGATGACCGTTTCATCTCCCCGTGTGGAGGCTGCAGGCAGGTCATGAGAGAGGTATTCAAATCTCTGCTGGTTTACAGGCGCCAGGAGCTTTTAGTTTCCAGTCTGTGATATAAATCAGTGACAGTGTTCATGTTTTCAGATGGATTTTTTTTCCCATGACAGACTGATGGTGAACCATATGTGAACTGCCTTGTGCTATCATGGCTTAAACATTTCTGGAGCTAGTTTCTTATTAACTTTTTGCTGTCAGCACATCGTACAAAAACATTGAGCGAGCAATGAGGAGAGGTGCTTTGAGAAAGGGTCTCACTTCTTTGCATATATTCTTTTTTCGTTCTTTTCCTCACAGTTTGGGCAAAACTGGGAAGTGTACCTGTCAAAGCCCAACGGCACATACCTGAAGATGACTGTGGACAAGCTGCTGCCTGCTTCATTTGGCCCCGAGGACCTAACCATGGAGAAAGTATCTGGCATTCCTAATGATTGTGTGTTGTAGCACAAAACATACACAACTGTTGGTTCTTTGAACCGCCATGACATGTGCTGTGCATAATGCTACGGAAGATATGTATTCATGTTAAGCAGTTTTATTTATGTACTATAGTATTTGTTCTTGTATCATCCACTGATTGTCATCAATGTCAAATATCTTAATTAACTCCAAGCAAAATGTAATTTATTAAACACAAACACAGCACACCAAGCTTATTGCCTGACTGTTAGACCCACTGTTACTGGTTAGCACTGCTGCTTCACATCAAGAGGGTCCAGGGTTCAATACCCGGCTGGGCTAGCATGTTTGCATGTTCTCCCCGTGTCTGCATACTCCGCTTCCTCCCAAAGACTGTGCAGTCTTAAACTTTAAATCACCAGTAGCTGTGAGCGTGAATGGTTGTTTGTCTCTATATGTCAGTCATCTGATGAACTGGTGACCTCGCCGTTGCCAAGAGTCAAAAGTTGACTCCCGCCCCCACGATAAGGGGTTAAGGATAATGAATGAATGTTATAATGCCACAAAATTCAGTGTGAATTAAACCTTTTATTTTAGATAAAAATGTTTAGTTTTAAAGAGGCATGAAAGAAAATGACATAAATATCAAAGCAGGACAAACTTATCCGCACATTTTTAATAAATAAACTGTGTTTAAAGGAGATTCTTTTAATAAGTTACACTTCTGTTCTTACGGTTGGATACGGACATACATGATATTAATATGGAAAAAAAGAGGTTCTAAATTACAGTATAATCTAGTTATTTGTTGAGCAGCAAATTATTCCATTAAAGAGTTGAAGGAGGAGACACACTTAAGCTGTCAGTGCAAACTCACTTAAAGAAATTATTGGTGATTTTAGATCTACTGTTGCATGCACTAACCTTAACAGTGCTTTAAGGGCACAGGCTTTGAAAGGGCAAATATAACAGAGTAGGATTTATAATTTCTCCCTGATCCAGACAAGTGACAAGAACGTGAAAAGAAATAAGAAAAATCAGACAAAAGGCAGATTTCAATATTATCAACTCCTTAACTGAACAGCAGCAAGACATGGCAACTTGGTCTGAGCGCAAAAACACCAGAAAGAACCATATCAATCCTTTTTCAAAGACATGCTAGACTGTGGATGACGTCGCCTGAATTACTTGACTACTGCTGCTCCCATTGCTATGAGATCCTCTATGTTGTTACGTCTGGAAGCTAACAAGTTGTGTCAGATTTCTAATTTCTAATAACTATGTTCAACCGAAGGATCCTAAAAGTAAAGACACAAAGCGATAATTTATCTATGAATTCAGTGCATCAGGCTTAGGCCCTTATCTGTATTAAATCAAGTGGCAATCTGATCATAGCAGCAGATTTCTCCAGCTGAGGGACAAACTGCCAAAATGTCAAACTCAAGACAGACGGCGGCCGATTGTTAAGATGAGTTCAGGTGAAAAGCAAATTCTAGAGACGGTTGGTGGTAAAAGGATTTAGAGCTGGAGTTTTTCTGTGCCGCATGACTTCACAGAATAAATGTAAAGAGACAAACAAAGAGGAAAATGAGAAGTTAACTTGTCACACACACACACACACACACACACACACACTCCAAACCACAGCGCACCTCAGTACCATGATGCTCACTGGTTGCTTGTAATAAACAGGGCCAATTTTAAAAAAAAAGCCTCCAGCGGTCACATGTGAGCGAATAAAACAATATGAAAATCTGCTTTGCATGTAACCATAACTCTCCTCAGTGAGGAGCTGTAACTAGGCAACACACAACACCTGTGTGTGTGTGTGTGTGTGAGGACTGACTGTGTGTGTATGAGCTACAGCTCAGACTCGGACATTTTCAGATGCGTGTCAGGAGAAACTCCATCTGCTTTTTCATTTTTTCACAGATTTTCCTCTTTCTGTCTCTGTACAAAACACATACAGCTCAGATTTTGCAGCAGTTTGTGCATTTTAAAGGTTTGAGCCAGCAAAGTACTCTTGGGCTGCGGTTTTTACCTGCTTCACACTACCTATCAAATAAAATGAGACATTCATTATCAGTGCAGGAACCAACCTCTGCCAAAGAGATCTTATAGAATAATAACATAGTTCTGCATTTTTCTTGCTGAAAACTTAAATCAGGAAGCAAGACCACAAAGTGTATCAACTGTCATTCGTACCTTTCTTACTCTAACTTCCGCTCTGGGCAGAGGAATTATTAGTGGTTTCATCAAGAGAGGGCCACGCAGGGACCCGTAACCTGGGTAAGGTGCCCTCCATGAGCCTCTCCATCCACAGTCCTAGTCTGTCAAGCTTGTGGTGGACCTCTATGCTGGTGGCCCTACTGGAGCCTCTCCTGGGTACGGCCCCATCCTCCCTGGAATGGGATCTGGATCTGGAGTGGGAGCTGGATCTGGACCTGGACCGGGACTTTCTCCTGCAGTCAGAGGAGAATGACGTCTCGGATGAGGAGTCGTTGGGATTGTCCCCTGTGAAGACGGGTCTGAAGAGGCAAAAGTATTTCTTGTGGCCGTTGAGGGCCAGGACATGGCCGCTGTAGTCCGGAGACTCCTCATCCTCGTCTGAGTGGCCCTCGCTCTGCGTAGAATCAGAACACGAGCGAAGGAGTGATGGCATCCAGTGGCGGTGCTTGTCGGCGTTGAGGAAGGAGAAGTGGAGACTTTGAGTCCTGGAAGCAGAGGGGTCTGAGATTAATGTGTGGATCAAGCACTGGTAAGTGAAAAGCATAAAATCGCGGCAATGTTTTTATTATTCTATGATATGACATGAGCGACTTATTGCAAAAAGACTCAGGTCAGAGGACACAAAGGTACAAATATTTTTTATTTGCATTAAGAAAATTTGTCTGGGATGCAGATGTTCTTTAAACAAGCTTGACCTGTCCTGAACGCTTTAAACAGCAAGTTTTCAGCTCAAGTTTGGGTTCACAAGGCCAACTTAGACCTTTTTTTGATATGCACATAAAGTAATGGAGACAACAAATAAAAGAAAGTGAAAAAGGCACTCTGCAGTGCTGAGACTTACCCAGAGAAAGAAAAAACCTCTTTGGCAAACTTCCTGAGCAAAGCAGTCTTGGAGGCGTTGGTGAGCACCAGGACAACATTGATGTGTCCTGGCCTGAGCTTGACCAGGTTGCTGGTGTATGTGAGGTCTGTCAGCTCCGTCACTTCCACAAAGTCCTTCTTAGGAGGACGGCTGCACGGACCCATGAGACAGACAGAAGGAGGGAACGTTAACACTTATTATGTAGGAATTACATTTATGTGGATTAAGGATTTTGTCTCTTTTTTTGTTAGTTTTGCAGCAACCAATGACTCTCCTTAGTGTGTGAGTATTGTATTTGGACAGACCTGAAAAGCATTTCAGCATCTTAGTATCACCACAAAAGAGATTAAAATACTTAACCCCTAGCCTGCCTGGCAATTTCTTTGTGAAGACATTAGTCGAAACCCCTGTTTTGTTTTGTTTTTTTTAGCGTAACAATTATCATTCTGTGCTTTGATTACTATCCCTTATTTAACCGTTATGATGGGTGTGCGCACAGCAGCCAGATGTTTTAGAACGTCCATCTCAGCATATCTTAAAATCTGGATTGCTGGTAACATCACACGTGTTGACAGCAAACAGTGAGTCAAATAAATACATACATAAAGTAAAACACTGATACACACATGGAGTAATTATCTGGACAATTAAGGTTTATCCTTAACAGATGAAGTTTAGTCATCCAGTTGATCATGAAAAGTCCCGGTTATATGTCCATTAACAGTAATGTCTTATGTCTCCAACTGGGGTCCGTTTCACAAAGGAGGTTCAACACATTCTGAGGCAAACCCCGAACTCTGAGTTGATTGGCCCTCAGAGTTTTCAGTTCCAGAAAAGCTGATTTGAGTTAGTTCAGTTCACTCTGAGTTAAGCGTACGTACCACAGCTATAAAAGCCCACATCAATGGAGCCCTGATGCTACAATTCACCATGGCAACAGTGGACAAAAAGAGTTTCGCCTATTATTTTCTATTATTATTTTTGTATTATTTTATTAGAAATCCTCATGTGTACATGTGGCGAATATGAACATATTTTTAGAAAATAAAATAAAAAAATAACATGGCTGAAGCGACGAAGGCGAGAGAACTGGCGTGACGTAGGTGCAATCCCACAAGTGAAAAACAGACTTGGAAGCAGTGCAAATGAAATAAAATACAAGAACAGAGTTTAAACAGGGAAGGCTTAGGCGTAACAGGCTCATGGTGGTACCTCAGTTTAATCATATCTGATGATAAAGTAAAGATCATTCAGTGGCTATTTCACTGAGAGGCTTTATCCCCAACATAATACCTTTTTCGCACATATCCTCTCACCTTTATTCCGCTTAGTTTATTAATTACACCTAAATAAATCTACATATTTGAGTGATGCTGGTGATGAGAGGACAAATAAGATTATGCAGATGGGCCCATGGCTTATAATAGACTGTGAAGAAAAGCGGTACCGCAAAAGGTCGTCATCTGGAAATGATAAAACATCGAATCAGGGTCTCAAAATCATCTCCTGACGTTGTCTATGTGTTAATCTCTGCGCAGTAATGCAGCCTCTTCATCTTAGGATCCTCGACAAAAGGACACGTCACGTTCAACACAAAAGTATGTGTTACATAATATGCCTGACAGACTATGTAAACCCATTGGGATTTTTATTCAGACAGATGGTGAAACTCTGCTAAATGCATGTGTTATATGAACTTAATGAATGGACATGGAAATGAAACAGCGTTTCTGGCGCTGAAAGAGGGAGGAGACAGAGAAAACCTGAAGGTTTGTTGAAGAAAACCTGCTCCTGACCAGGTTAGCTTCACAGACTTAATTACAATAGCAACTGACTCAGAGCTTAAGTGATCTCCCTTTCTAAAATGGGCTGGAGCTACTCCTCTTAGGTTTGAGTTACTTCCCTTAATGAAACAGACAACCTAAAGTTTCCCATATTTAACAGACTCAGAGTTTTGGCAAAACCTGCTTCCTGAAACAGGCCTCTGGAGAGCAACTGAGACCTGAGAAGGTAAAGATCTGGTATAAATTCAGAGCAGAACACTTTGCATCAGGGACAGTTTATCAGTAAAACATTAACTACTCATATTTTATTTTTATAGCAGTTTGGCCAGTATTGTTCTATGAAAATCTGAATTTACTAACACTGTACTGCTGGGTTAAGTTTTTATTTTTATGAGAAAATTTTTGAGGCTTTGACAACTCAAGTACATGCTTAAGTTAGAACCAAACTACATGGTCCTACCAACTGGATAAAAAGTCATTCAAATGCAAAATACATTTTTAGATACATTATTCTAGCAGCCTGTGAGAGAATTTAAAAAACACTTCTTCTTTGGTGTCCTTATTTTTCAGTGCTCTGCTATGCTGTGCTTCACACTGTGGGTAGTGTGTGCTTCCCACATAAATCTGCTGTGTTGACTTCACTTTACCACATTACCTTGAGGTGTTCGCTCTACTTGAAGCATCGTCTTCAGTTTGAGGTTGCTCCTTTGGCTTCGGTTTTCGGGCTTTGCTCTCACCAGGCTCACTGAAAATACATCCCAGAGGAAAAATCATATGGAATAAGGAGACAAAAAAGAAAAACAGTTGCTATAAATAAAATAACACATTTCTACTGTAGATCTAGTCAGTATCAATTAGTATAGGACCCCTTTCAACAGAGTAATGATTAAAATGCAACAGACTGAAAATAGTTTTGCCTCTCTCACCTGAAGGCCTGAATGATGACAGTGCCAAAAAGAATGAAGAGGGCGGAGAAGATCAGCGACAGGATGGGCATCATCTCTCGCCTTGAGGAGAGAATCGTGTTATTATTGAACATGCATGAAAAAATACACAGCAACACAGCAGCATCAATCAGTGACACTCTTAGCAGACTCAATGAAGCTTCTAAATGCGCTAGAAGTGTTTGCATCCTGGCTGATCACTCCAGACCCCACAGCAGGAATTTCTGGCAACATCTTGATACAGTGGCTTGTGAAACATTTCAAACACATCAGCAAAAAGTGCATCCCCTTGTCTCTTTTTTGTATCGTAAATAATGCTGACATCCTGGGTGAGTGTTGTCTTACCAGTTTGAGTAGAGAAGGTCATCATATATCTGAAGGATGTAATCACAGGCAGCATTCATCCACTGAATAATAAACATCTGAAAATAGAAAAGCAATGACATTAATCCAAAAACTGCTCCGGTTATAGATTTCTCCCTCAGATTTCCCATCAGTTAGTGCAGCCTCAAGCCCAGTGGTCTCCAGCCCAAGGGGAGAGTGTGTCTGCAGAGCCTTACGGGGGCCATTTCGTTGTTGAGTTCTGGCAAGGTGGCGTCTGAGCTCAGGTAGGTCGGGTCCTTCTGAAGGAGCTCCAGCTGCTCGTGTAGCCTGAACTTGTCTTCTCCACTGCCGTTCCAGCCGCCGCTCACAGAGCGGTACAGGACTTTACCAGCCTGGCTCCGCCTCTCAAGAATCACCACCTGGAAGAGAAGTTAAAAAGCACTTTTACTGTAACCTGAGTCTCAGAATGCTCATATCAGTTATCTGACACGTATCATATTCTGTTTATTTCTGAATACAAAAGTTTAGAAGGTGCACATTGTCCTTGATGTTCATTTATGCCGGATGACTGAAAATCTGTCCTCTTCTTTTTCTTCTTCTGATGGCTCATTCATATCAAACGTTCGAAATAGGCCCATGTAAGTGAGTCTTAAAGGACAATTTCTTTTATGCACATTAAGCCTCATATAAGGATATTTACTATTTACTATTGGAGGAGCATGTGCATTCAGACAATCAGACAAAAAATACAAAAAATGCTCATTTCAAAAGACTAAAACCTGCTGAATG
>JAQFJA010000012.1:20236938-20252969 GCA_029874485.1 Naso brachycentron | reverse complement strand
GATAGATATATAGATATCCATGTTTAGATTTAAGTTTTAGCGTTGGTACGTAAGAGAACATTCAGCGAGTTTCATGTCTTTTAAAAAGAGCATTTACTGTATTTTTTGATGGACTGTCCGAGTGCACATGCTCCTCAGTTGTTTTCAGCTAGCAGTGACGTCAGCAGCGAGCTCCAGCTCTCAGGACCTCATTGTTTGTCATAATAATGCAGTAGAACATTGTACATGTACAATTTCCTTATTATAAGGCCTAATGTGCAAAAAACCAAACTTCTTCTTTAATGCATGTGTGTGCATGTGTTTCTGCCACTGACCTGAGGAGAGTGTGCAGCCTGATTATGGAGCAATGCCTGACAGAGAGGCTGCTGCTGACGCTGGTAGACATACGCAAAGCGCAGCACGTCTTTTTTGTTAGCTGATGCGAAGTCCAGGAAGGCCTTATTGCCCGCGACGAAGGCTTCCTCGTCCCCTGTGATCAGCAGCACACAGTACCTGCAAACAACTCACGGTTAGCTCACTTCATTTTTTGGCTCAGCTTGTTTTCTTTTGAGACATCTCCTCTGATCAAGTCTTATTATGCAAGAGGTCAATTAAAGCGAGATACTGCAGCACCATCTGCTCAGAAAATGTCTTACTTCCTCCGTCGGTGGAACTGCTTGACAGGACACAGCTCATCAAAAAGCTGTTGGTTGACGAGCCGCGGCACCTGCAGGAACTTGTTGTTGGAGACAAACTCGTCCATGATCTGTCGCTTCATCCCTCTGGCCTGAAAAGCGGAAAAGAGGTGTGTGAACGGAATAAAGAAAAAAGCAGTCGAGTAAAATAGGTGTGAGGAATTGCAAAATGACAAAAGCTTCTTTCCGTCATTTTTTTAATTTATAAGACAGAAATATGAAACATAATCAAAGCTTCCCATTCCAGGCTACAAAAACATCAAGTTTAAAGCTGGCCAATTCGTTCTGATGTAGCAGGAGGGAATGTTTTATCAGTATTTAACACTAACCGCGGTGTAGGCTGTAAGCTGTGCCGGACGTACCTGGATGATGTCGACAGGCCTCTCTGTATCCTCCTTAAACAGAAGCATGGTGGGGGCGTACGTGTTGATGTTGAACTGCCGCAGTAGCCGAGTGTTGCGTGAGTTGCCTTGGTCCACGTAGCCGAAGTGCACATAGTCTCTGAAGGCAAATGCTGTTAACTGGAGAGTGGGAGTGGGAAGATGAGAACCTCAAATATAAAAGCATTAAAATGAGCAAAAGGTGTAAAAAAGAAAGTCTGAAGCAGCTGCTGCTTTTATATAAACTCATAAATGTATACAACAGAGAGCTATAACTAGAAATCTAATTGTTTCAGACTCTGTTATCATATGTTTCCTAGCCTTAATTTCATGGCATTAATCAAAAAAATGTTGTCAGTGCATTTGACAATCAAAAGAAAAAAAAAATTCCACGGAACAAATATGAAATAATAATTTCTGACTAATAGAGGCAGATGCTCACACAGATGCGTCTGATGTTGCTGTTGGGTTCTTACCTATCTGCTCGTTACTGATGCACTGAAACTGCATCATTGTCAGAATACTATCTAGCTTGAAGAGCGTGTGCAGCTTTCTGTGTTTACACTAAAGCTTGTAGTCTAATCAGTGCAACACTTGTGTGCGTGTGCATGTGCATGTGTGTAAGTACACTGCTTACTTTGTAGAGGAGGGGAACAATCGGCACTTGGTCAAACAAGACAACACTGGGTTTATTTTCTGCATGCCAGCTATCCAGGAAGGCAATGTAGTTGTCATCTGTGATCTGGAGAAATAAAGAAGAAAAGTTCAAAAATATGCTAAACAAATAATAACAATCCACTCAAATTGGAAACCTGTTTATTTACTACCACCAGTAAGGAGACCTCCTTAACCAGGCCTATAACTTTGATTTTACATACACTGAAAACAAAATTATTCATCTGTTCCCCCATATAATTCTTGATTGGATCTATAATGTCCATAAAACATATCTTAAAAGCTGTTTAACGATAGCACACCTGTAGCAGTAGTGTATTTATGTCTGTTGCATTTACCTTTTCCACCAGTTTCTGAGGCAGCAGGTCCTCAATGAACTGTCGCAAGTGCTCGCGTACCACAGCCTGATGGAAGAAGGTCACTCTGCCGTTTACCAGCCCAATGATGGAGGGAGCGCGGTGAGCTCCCAGCTGGTTGGCCAGGCGACGTTCATAACCAAGGTCCAAAATGCCGATACCCACACCTGGTGTAATAGAGAGAAAGTACACTGCTATTGTACCTGATGCAGCAGAGCAAGACACAGGTTTTCTATCAATAAAGAATAAAATACCATCTAATACTAATTTCATGGTGTTACTCCAGTTATTCTGAACAATAATACAAATACATGTAAAAACAGAGAACAAAATAAAAATCCTGTTCTAGCAGCAGCGATCAATAATCAATATCAATAAATAAGCACTGTGCAGTTTGTGGGATTTTTACTCCGGCCTTTGAAATTAGTGAGGGACTGCCTAATGGACAGTGGACAAAAGATGCAAACATCTGTTTTTAGCGTCTCACAGACTCCTGTGAATCAGGACCACTGAATACCACAACGACAGAGAACACAAAGACGCCGCCGCGAAGGGAGGAAAAGCTTGGAAACACATTTTATCCTAATTTCTAACTCTTACAAGGAGATTCTGTTGATGTGTGTAGGTGGACAAGAGCTGCATTTATCAACATTTTTTATATGACAGTGGGTCAGATGACTAGAGATGTTTCTCACGATTACAAACCCAAAGAAAAACATCATCCCACTTTGCAGTCCTCCTTACTAAAATTTTAAGCTCATTGTTTTGCTTTCATGGCCCTGAGACTTCCTGTTTGGGTTCACTCTCACCACTCCAGTCAGCCTTGTTTCCAACCAAATAGAGCAGATGTTTCCAGCAACACAGCTCAAATGCTATTTACACACTGTAAGCTAGTTGTTAAGTGCCAAATGGCAGAAAAAAGTTAGCAATTAGCTAACATTGTTGAGCATTTAGAAAATAAAGACTTAAATACGCCCTCAGTGGGCACTGAGCAGATGATGTACCTGTAAAACTAATGAAATTCAACACAACTGTTCACAGCTGCTGAAAATGATGGTATCCGTATCTGTGAGTATGCCAATCTGTGCATTGGTATGATACCATGTGATTTATTAGCCACTAAACGGTACCCAGCTGCTTCCCAGCTAGCTTAGTTAGCTCTGACTGATGTTACATTCCTAAAATCAGTTCTTCTTGGCCTTTCTAAGACAGTGCACAGGAAGTTGCACTGCCACTGGCAACTGCTATTTTTTAAGAGCGGCGAGATAGAACGGAGAGAGTTGACGGAGTGAGCAAAATGTCTGCATTTGACAACATTTTACACTAGAAAGTCCCACCTACCACGTAAAAGGTGATGTGTACGGAATTAGATTTTAGTTGCTGCACCACTGTTCTACAGAGTTTTACTTGAATTCTTTTACTTTACTAAACTATGATTACACCTTAAGTTTTAAAAGAATGACTTTTTTAAGTGATGGTATCAGATCAGTACTCAGTATCGGCCACTTTACAAAGTTGAGTATCGGAATCGGTATCAGGAAGAAAAAAATTGTACTGCGACATCTCTTACTGATGCCTATAATATTCAGTTCTTCAGTTCGGTCATAAAGATGTTCATTCTGTTATGAGTTTAACAATGAGATCACTGTTAGTTAATCTCAGTAATAAACATATAAATAAATGAATCTGCAAAAACAGAACATTATGGGATTAGTAAGGATACATTTAATGGCAGAGCTGTTGTATTAGGTTGCAGATAAATGCACCTGCTAAACCACTGAGCACTGAGTGCGTTTCTAGAAGGAGTGTGACTGTTGGCTGTTGGACAGAAACACTGCTACAAGCTAATGCTAATGCTAATGTCTGCCTACATATTACAGATGAAGCATGAGACTACGTCCACAGGGCGTTAGGAGCTGTACTTCTAATTAGCAGAACTGACGCAACAACTTTAAATTCCTCTCCAGCGCCAGACAACTGTGACATAGGAATACATTTCTACCATGGCTTTACCAGTTGTTCCAGAAAAACCACCCTCATGAATAATTAAAAGACATTTCTGACTCCCTGCAAAGCATCTTAACACTTAAATTTACATTTATACTAATGGCCTGGAATGGAGCAAGCATTATCCTTAAGTTATGATGCTTTTAGGAAAACCAAACCCGATCCTCAGAGTGTTGGGGGCCAGACTGGTGGGAGTCTGGTGACAGCAGACTCACCCAGTGGCTCCAGCTCCTGCACCGTCTCCTTCCACACAGGTTCAATGTGGATGCACGCAAAGCACCACTCCGAGGTCACTTTGATTAGGTAGGGCCTCTTGTGGCTGTCTGGAAGGATGTCGCTGTTAAACTGCGCGTGGTGAAGCAGGTACTTGCTGTCTGCAAAGTCCCGGGACCTGAAGGAGGGTCGGCAGCAAGTCAGTCTTTTTTTAGACATAGCCTACAGGGGGCTGTTAGGACACGACCTGAGAGAAATCTCTGTATAACTCTAATCTGTTCTCTCCAATCTTGGTGCATACTCTCTCTCAGTAGTGGCAGCGATCCCTCGATGAAAAAACTTATCACAAAGGATCATTTCACTGATCAGGGCTGGGGCCTGACCGAAACATCAGTTTGCTAATATTACTGGCCGATATTGACCTATTGCAGATAAATCGGTATTGGCATATAAGTTCTACAATATGCGCTGAAATAAAAACTGGTTTTGAAGGCTGGAAAAATGCTTGGACTCGTGATTTAAAATGGTCTAAGTACACAGTTTTTCCAGCAGAGGGCAGTCTGTTATTTAATAACTAATAAGTGAAGTGTTTTCTGTTCAGTGCACCGACGTTTGGAATAAAGTTCGTTAAAATGTAAAATATCTTACCCCCATTTCATGTCTTTGTCACAAGCATTCGGTAACACATTCAGCCGATAATTACGGACGATTTATCCGACATCGGAATTTTCTTGCTTTCTATTATCTGAATCGGCATCAGTCCAAAAATTCTGATACTGGTCGAGCCCTAATTAGTTTGTTAATCTTACAAAGCATTGCTAAGATTTGTGACGAGTTCTCAAAAACAAAATATAGGTACGTATGACTAACATCCGAGAACAGAGTGGAAGGAATGATAAGTAATTTGTATTACTTATTCTTGAAGGCATTACAGACACTCTGGTGCCCAAATTCTGATATTCAGCATGAAACCACAATATAATGGAAAAACACAGAATTCCTGAGTTATTTTTATTCTTCAGTTACACAGACATTGTGACGTATTATCAGTGAATGTCTTGCAATGAATCAAGTAACGCAGAATCGCTGTGTCACGATACCATCATTATGTCCAACATAACGTGAATCAAGCCTGCAACTCATGATTATTATTTCTTTTAATTTGTATTTAGCAAATTATCTAAAAAGACAAATTCAACTCTTAGGTTAGCAAAGCTTAATCTGATGTCTTTAACTGAGTATTCTGTATGGCTAACAAGAAAAATGTATGTAAATAACTGTAAATGTATTCTCTATTTCATACATGAAATAGAGAAAGAGAAAGCAAATCTATGGTTAAGAAGCTAAAGTCAGCAGGTAAGTGTTTTTTTTTAATTAGTGTTATTATTATCATTGTCAAATTGTTGTCCATTTTTTGTTGATTGATCATCTGTAGAACTAAGTAAATGTTTTCGCACTAATAGGACTTTCTCAAACAAATTTGCATGACTGGAATGAAATCTAGGAATGACTAAATAACTGCCAGCAGGTCATCATTTCGACCAGAAGGCAAATAAATGGAGAAGCCCGATCAATCACAACTGAGCTCAGTGTGGACTGGACACAGCAACATGCCGGCTAATAAAAATATTTGAAAACATTTGTTAGAACCTGGAGACAAAAATGTTTTGTCAGAAGAGACAGAGGAGGACACCTTACCCTTCATCACACACCACTGCGTGTAAAGCATAATCGTATTTTGGATCTGACAGTGACACCTACTCGGTGCTTGACGACAGACAGAGCGAATGTGAACATGGAGTACCTGGGGAAATGGAAAAAAGACTCATCAAAGTAGAAGCTGTGGTGGAAGTTGCGGAAACCGTGATGCTGCGATTGGCCGAAAGGCTGGTTTTCATCCATCTGCCCATAGCGGTCGAAGTTGGTCCTTCGTTCCTCATTGGACAGAATCTAAGAGAGATGAGAGGACTGAGTAATTACTGTTACAGTAACTGCAGAGAGACTATGAGTATGAAACAGAAACAGACTGAGTGAACCAATAGAAAACACATCACCTGACCTGTCAGACGTGTCATTTGAAGCTTACTTTCATTAAATAAAGTACAGGATCGTCATGCAGTTTCACCCACCTCGTAAGACTTAGAAACCTTGATGAACATGTCCTCAGCTTTAGGATCCTTGTTCTTATCTGGATGCCTAGAAAACCCAGAGGACACAACACATGTAAAATACTGCTGGACAATTTAACGTTTTATGCTGCATAATAACAAGCACCGGCTCAGGTGTCATATGTACACTGCTGACTGACTTTGATTGCCACAGTACAGATGTGATGATGGCCTAGAGGACTTGACGTGAACCACTCACCATTCTCTGGCAAGATTCTTGTAAGCCCTTTTGATTTCGGTTTGACTCGCACTCCTGCTGACACCTAGGATTTTGTACGGGTCATATTCGAATGATGTTTCCACCGAATGCAAGCTCAAAATGAGCAGAAAAGTGGCGAGCAACATCCGACATGTCCGAGGATGTCGGCTTTCTCTCCCAACCATCGTTGCCTGTCACTGTCGTCCAACGTTTACGTTTGATCGCCTTCCGGTGCTCACAGACTCATCAGAGCTTTAATGAAACGGACACACATGCCAGGCTAATTTGTTACATGTTTACTTGCTGACTTCTTGAATGTTAAGTTAGGTACAAACGACATGGTAGTTTGATTCGATGAGGCTAATATTTTTCTTGCTAGCGGTTAATGGAACTCGACAGTCTCATGCCCTTAATGAAAGGTTGGGCTACCGGTAATACGTTTCAAAATAAAATTCTTCTGGAACATTCAGGGACTCAATCTCAAAGTTTAAGTGCTGTAAGTCGTATTTATATTTTTTCTTTCCCCATAAGATTTTTTAATACACTCTGACAGACATCACTTTTATTGAGTGTTATGTAAGTAACACTCCGCTCTGCCTTTCACTACCACTCTCTTCCAATCAGGAATTCAATCATCAGGATTCCAGAAATGTATTTTAAATTTACTGCAGAACGGAGAGACTTTGAGACCCACATTACTGACCAAACTCTATTATCGGTGTTTTTTGTCAGAATGTGGAGCTATTTGACACTTATTTTAATAAAGTGTAAATCTCTTATAGTGCCTTTAACGGTCATGAAAAATAATAATATTTTTTTTAACGGTGAAAAGGCTTACCGCTAAAGGGAAATGCAATCACCAAACATTTATTGAGGAACTTTGCAGATTTTGATTTTTTGAAAGTCAAATTTAATGTTGTTGTTAGATAACTCTACGCATGTGCATTTATTTTGAAATAAATACAACAACTTCCGGTGTTCTTGACGCTTTCATTGGCGACAACGCGCATGCTCCAATCAACACTGCTCGCTACAACGTAACTCTTTTTTTTAAAAATTACGTATATATGTTATCAAGGAGGCCTAAATGTTTTACTGCTAGCCTACTTGTTAAATATACATGTAATTTTGACAACGTACCAGTTCCTGACAACCATGTCTGAAGTTAGCTTGAATTTTGTCCATTTCCTCTTGTATGGATTATTGCATTTTGTTACAACAATATCAAAAGAAAGGAAACAAACTTTTTAGTTAATAACAGTTAAATTACCCGTTTTTTATGTATTATGTTTTTATCTGACTGTTTACCTTTCTTTCAATTCCGTTTCCGCTTCGTCACCGCCACACAACAAAAAAATGAAAACATCGACACTTGGCTTCATTCACGAAGCGAACGATATTAGTGCTTATTGCAAACTGCTTGAGCCTGGCCGCTAAGCCGAGTGGTTTCCATCTCCTGTTTAGACCAATATGAGCAACTTGTGTGTGTTTGCTTTCAGTGGAGTGAGTTTAGAAAGTGCGCAGAGGGTTTTAGCTCGGTAGCTAGCGTTAGCTCCGTAAAGCTGCAATCTGTGGCCCGCTCTGGCTCTTTCATTCGGGACAGGTACTTCTCAATAAGCCAAGGTAATCTTTACCAAAAAACACTCTACCGTCTCGTATTGCTCACAATTAATGTGACACAGACAACATACAGATTAATTTCTCAGTAGGTGGTGGTAAGAAAATGATCGCAGTGCAACTGAAGCGAAAGGGTTTTTTGTATTATACCATTATCTGTGATCCAAATGCAAAAACCTCACTACCAGACTTTAAAACACTGTATCTGGTGTCGCTACGACCAATGTAATGCCATCTTTTACTATTCACAATATAACTCTCGACATGTTGTCTGATGCTCATGCATGTTTACTTTGTAATGTCTGTACACAGCTAACTTAACAATCTGTTATGAAACTGAAGTATGAACACCAGAGTGTACATGAAATATGTTTGGGATTTTGGGTAGATAGTAGTAGTAGTACTATATAATGTATACTGTATATAACTAGTTTCTGTTACCCTCCTTTATTGGGAGCTGACAAAAAAGGTCCATGTTAAAAGGGAAGGTGTAATAACTTCAGCCGATACCTTTTTGGTCCTGTTTTTGTTTCTTGTTTATCTTTTGTTGTCAATGCTAGAAAAGCATTAATTTGTTATCTATCTACCAGTGTGTTTGAGTTTTGTAAGTTGGAAAATGGCCGAAATAAACTAAACTAAAGTAACAAAAAAAAAAGTGCAACGCTATTACTAACTGCACCTTCTTTCACCCTCACTTTCCTTAAGGCATGTATTTGATTTTAACAAAAATGCAGATTGCTTTTTCTTTGCTCTTTTTTTATCAGTAGTTCTTGCAGAAATATATTCCAGCCATGTCTAATTTACGTGTCCATGATTGATCTGAAATTGCATTCATACAAGCAACTTTTTTGTGTGTTTTCTCTACAGACTCAGCATCATGAGTCTGTTGCGTCTAGTTTGCCGCCACAAGACAGCGCTGGTTGTTGGCACTGTGTGCAGCTTTGCTGTTGTTCTGGTCTTCTTGGCCAAATGTACCTCAGAAACCTTGAAACAGGGTCACCAGGACCCTCCAGGCCTAGCCCCTCATGCCATCGCTTCGCCGTCCCATCCAGAGCATCACGATGCCCCTTCAGCATCCAAAGTCTTTTCAGCATTTCTCGTGATCCTCATCACCACTGGACCTAAGTACACAGAGCGGAGGAGTATCATCCGTAGCACTTGGCTGGCCAAGCGGGACTCCGATGTTCTGGCCAAGTTTGTGGTGGGAACTCAGGGACTCTCCAGCGAGGACCTGCAGAACCTGAACACAGAACAGGGGCGCCACAAGGACTTGCTCTTATTGCCTGACTTGCGAGATTCTTATGAGAACTTAACACTAAAGCTGCTTCACATGTACTCCTGGCTGGACCAGAATGTGGAGTTCAAATTCGTCTTCAAAGCAGATGATGACACATTTGCACGCTTGGACCTCCTCAAGGAGGAGCTGAAGGGGAAAGAGCCCAGCCGGTTGTACTGGGGCTTCTTCTCGGGGAGAGGGCGAGTGAAAACAGCTGGAAAATGGAGGGAAAGCTCTTGGGAGCTTTGTGACTACTACCTTCCCTACGCACTGGGTGGAGGCTACATCCTTTCAGCTGACCTGGTACGTTATGTGCATCTTAATGCAGGCTACTTCAAGACATGGCAGAGTGAGGATGTGTCACTGGGCGCCTGGCTGGCACCAGTGGATGTTCGGCGGACGCATGACCCACGCTTTGACACAGAGTACAAATCGCGTGGTTGCAACAACAAATACTTGGTGACACATAAGCAGAGCTTGGAGGACATGTTGGAGAAACATCAGACTCTGCAGCGTGACGGCAGGCTCTGTAAGGAGGAAGTCAAGCTGCGATTGTCCTACGTGTACGACTGGAGTGTGCCGCCCTCACAGTGTTGCCAAAGGAAGGATGGCATTCCTTAATTTCTGTCCTTTTTACCAGGCTGGTTAGCCTCTTATTTGTATCTTCCAAATGAGTGAATCATTATGGATAATGTTTTTCAATCCAGTCTAAATTTGTTACACCATTTAAAGTTGTCCAGAGGGGTTCCTGACATCATAATAAATGCATTAATCCTGTTTAAATCCCATTTTTAGATTTGGAAAACCTAATTTTTAAATAAGCAAACAGAAAAAAAATGGAAATTTGGTTGCTTTTTTCTCTTCAAGTAGACCACGTCAGCACACTGTGAGCTCAAAAACCACTGTATGCTTTTTTTTTTCCACTTCACCATTCTCAAAAATAAGTTTTAGAGTTTCCATGCTGGTTTCGATTAAGTTTGGCCAAATTGGGTGTGGTGGTTTTTGAGCTAGACCTAGGCTGTTTTCAGAACCCCCTACCATGTACCTCATACAGCATACTGCATACTGCACGCTGTATTTACTACAAACTGAACACTAAATGAATGATCAGTATGCCATCTGTTCACACTTCAGTACTCGGGCAGCTTATTCTGAGAGCATTTTACAAAAACCTGCAGCCATAGCAAGACTTATTGTTTATTTATTTTATTTTATCATTAAACTTTATCCAAAAATGCCCGGCCAGGCTTTGGTTGTGACGTTACAGCGCATGGCATTGTGGGAAACTGTATGCAAGGTAGACCGGTCGTATGCATACTGGGGATTTTCTCCAAATCAGTATACATCTGGGAATTTTTTGGCATACTGCTTGTGTTTTCTGTTCTGTTTACATATAGCATACTACTTCTGGGCCAAATCAGTGTGTACTGCTAGTATAGTACACGGTTTCAGAAACTGCTCGTTCTGATGAGATTTGGATGGGAGAAAAGTAATGACATTTCTCTTTTTTGATTTCACAAACAGAATGGAGGTTTCACAAACTTATCAGTGAAGTGTCCATGTCAATCTAGTCCAAGTAGGATGAGTCTTCAGCACAAAGTATTCATGAAGAGCTGGTTTAATGTGCTCTCTATAAAGACAAAACAATTTAATCATCTTTTTTTAATTTCAACAAGTAGAATTCAGGTGTCACATTTCTTAGCATGGGGCTTTACACTGTTCATGTGAATCTGGTCTGATCATTTTGACCTGGTTTAATGTGATGTGGATGTTAAACAAGTTTTCTTTTTCCTGTTTCTGCTAATTAAACAGGGTTTTAAGCAGCACTAAAGCTGATACAATGGTATCTACTCGCAGTTTCACTCCTTTAAGTGGTGTAACAGAGAGTTGAAAGAAAAACATTAACCTTGAGGTCTCGAGTAGGAAACCAACCTCAGCCTGATGTCCTTCATGACTTGTAAACTCCTTCCGCCTTGTTGTTTCAACTTGCTTTCGTCAGTGCTCCTTACCGCCAGTTTACCACATTGGTGGCCTACTTCTCTCCTCTGTCTGTGCTTTTTTGCTGTACTTCTTGCTAAATATTTTAGGGTTATTTCAGTGTAGTAGATAATACAGAGAAAGGCAGACGGGAGATTCCTACCCTGCCATCATGTCCTCATTTTTTGTGAAAGCAATTTTTTAACGTATTTTATTTATTGTTTATTTATTCAGCTGCAAACACAACACTGGTACTGAGTTGGGACAAAAAGACAGTGGCTGTGGTTGCTGCTTGTGAGTAGAATTTGAATTTGTATTTATAAACGTGTTTTTTGGGGGAGTGAGAACATGTATAAATCTCAGACTTCATGGACAAGAAATGTTCACTTTTTAAATGTAAAACTTTTGCTTATGGTCAACAGTTTCATGTGTTTTGGAGGTGCAAAGAATGTGTAAGAGAAAATGGTTGAATGTTTTCCATTCAGGCCTTTTTATTGCTGCACCAGTCTCACTTTAAAGTTTAGGTCAGTACATTTACTGTGCACAAATACTAAGTTAAATGTGGCTGTTTGTTTGCTGCACACCACTGATTCAGATAGAATAACTTGTTACAGACTACCAGCTGGCACTTGGTCACTTTTTTAAACAAGAAACAACATTTCCAAGTCAGTCACTCGTTGTTCAATGACTGCTTGTCTTTTCTGATGTTGAGCTCTTCAACCTGAACTTACCCTGAAATGTCTCTCGCAAAACTTGTGAAACGTACACAGTGTTGATTTAAGGGTACGATTTGTTGGAGCACAAACAGCAGAAAGAGCCACGTCCAAGCTCATTTTTATGACTGCTGTTACGTTTTTGTGAATAATGCCATGACAATTTTCTCACTGTAATCACTTGCAGATTCTGACTCATGACTACTCAGCTTTCAGTGCTTGTTTTTGCGTACGTGGTCTGCCTCCCTGGATGTTTAATAAAAAAATTGTAAATGTATTCTTGTCACTTTTTTTTTTTAAAGGATATGTCACAGTCAAATGAACTCATGGTGTAAAATTCTCTACAAAAAGCAGACGTGCTTCCAGGAGCACTTGATAAAATGCCCTTTAAACAACATAACAAATAAAGTACAGTTACCTAATTTTTTATTGCCATTATAAAAAGGATCAGTTCAAGTGTGAACAGGCACTTTTTTGGCTTGATGTCTTCACACACACCAAGTTTTAGAGAAAACACTTTATGCATTTTACACTTACATTTCACAACTTAACACTGCCTTCTGAATCCATATGATCCATTGTGCTTAAAGATTATGGATGAAGATTTAAAGAAATTTTCTCAATCGATCGCTGGAAAAATTAACAATCAACTATTGATTAATTATTTTTTTAAATATTAAAAATGTCTATGGCAGAAAATACAAAGTACAGCATGTTTTCCTTCAATTAAATCTTTATTCCAAGCAGAACTTATAGTCCAACAACAATCCTCTTACACAAGTCATTTAAAGTTTAATGGTTTAACTTAAAAAAATGCAGCACTTGTAAAGTAAAAGCAGAGCCTTTTCAATGAGCCAATGCTATGATGCTCTCAAACATGTTAGAGCCTCTCAGACACGATTAAATTAAAAAAATGTATCAAACAATAGTAATCAAAAACATTACCGTTGTGCATTGCAGCTTCTCTAAGACTGAGGTGACAGCAGGTTAAGAGGAGGAAGCACTGACGTTAACCAGGGTTGGATTTAAGTTGTTTAAGAGGTACATCGTTGTCGTGTTGTACTTTCACAGCTTTGCTGTGTTTACAATGAACTTTGTCATTTTTTTAGTTCAAAATGGTCCCACACCAAATTTTGCTGTGACCTCTTCATGTTTGCGTTTGATAAGGCAGCCATGATGGTAGCTCATGGCAGCTGAGTAACATTATTTCAGTTCGACCCCTATTGGTAAGATGTCACATTGCTGCCATATAGTGAAATTCATTGCCTTGCTTCAAGATTCACTACACAACACAACCTTTATTTGATACTTAGATTTGATTGATAAAAATTTCACATGATCCATAAAATTCATGACGATCAACTATGAATCATCGATTAATCAGGCCCATCCCCCAAAATAAATCGGTTTTGATTTTCCCAGTCTGAATCATAAATACCCATCAGTCGAGGTTGATTTCCTTTTAAAGTGAAAGTTGGAGCTTGTCTGTTAACATGGTTTGTCTCTTTGCTCTGCTCGTCAGGAGGAAAAGGTTTGGATGCGTTTCAAGTTTCCTCTCACACGAACAAACTCGGGTTCATTCTGCAGCCTCTCGCTCCTCTTCTTCTCCTCCAGCTCATACTGCAAGACAGAAAGCATCTGTCGCTGGTGATCTGCCCTTAAAAAGAATACCTGCACACCTGACTCATGCATGCCTAAAAAGTAGTTTGGATCTATCCAATCCATCTCTGCTCTGAACTACTTACGCCTTGTATTATCTGCTGCCTTATGCGCAGCTTCACCTCCAGGTCAGAGGGAGGACAGAGGGCCAGCTGCCTCTGCTTGTGCTGCTCTCTCTGTTTGTGTTCCAGCACGCACTGCAGCTCCGGCTTTATTCTGGGCAGAAGACCTCTGAGGATACATCGAAAAAAAATACTGATAAGCGGATAGGATCGGTAGATGAAAACAAGAACCAGAAAAATAACAAAAAATGTCTTTCTTGGACTGCTATTTATCAAAACTGTTTACAAGCTTCTGTCAACGGTTTCCTCTGTACAAAGAAATGCAGTAGGTTGCTGTATTTCAATAGAAGTTCTCAGGCTTGATGAGGTCTGTGGATTATGTGGATAAGTTTTGTTGATTTTTAGCTTGTGATTTACATTAATTTGGCTCTCAAATTCAAGAGAGGGAGAGGAGTGGCCTGGCAGTGTGATTTCTTGTGAGGTGTTGTACTTATGACTTCATAAATGCGATCTAAACACGCTGCTCATCCCCTGCCACATTCCTGACCAGCTGGACGGAATATGATTGTCCGACTGTGGTTAAAGGCAATAAAAGGCCCATCTACAGCGACGTTCCTTGACTGAAATCTTGTTTGTGTGCGCACTGACCAGCATGTGCCCAGAGCCGGCCATGTGACCTGATCATAGTTTTCTCACCGTCTGTGGCAGAATAGCAGCTCCCGATGAAGAGCTCTGTGTTGGTGAGACGCCATGATGGGATTTGGCAGCTTCCTAGGTTTGATGAGGTCACCGCCCTCCTGTTCTTGACTCTCAGTCACCTGGCATAGTGGGACCATCCAGCAGTGATGCTTCTCTGACACACATAAAAACAAACCAGCGCACACAGTCACATCCTGTACATGCAGTATGGGTAGAGCTTCTGTTGGTTGCTAAATATTAAGTTATCCTGCTTGTGTTCAAGTTATAAGTGTTATTAAACCAGTAATGGGATGTAACTTCTGACAAAATGTAATCTTACCTCTTCTATATAGAAGACCCACTTTTTGTGATACCTGAATGAAGAACAGCAGGCCAGTATGTCAGCGCTGTTTGCAAAATGCACTTAGAAAATTCAGATTAAGGAAAACAATAAATAAATAGAAATTCAAATGCACACAAATCATGAAACAACCAAATAAAACACAGGAAGCAACACATCCGGACATGTTCACATCTGCACAAAGCTGAGAAATGTTCATTTCTTCCTTTAGTATGACAGAACATAGTATTTTGTTGCTGGTGGACATTAAGTTAAATCCAATGATAAATATTTTAAAAATTGAGAAACTTTCATTATATTTACTAAAAAAGGTAGAAAACATCCTTTTGTCAGTTTAGTGACTTTAATTATCTTTGTTACATTGTCTAAGATAAAATCAAATCAGCGTGGCTTCACATATTAAGGCTGTTGTGCTGTCTAGGAAATATATCTGGATTCCAGCTGTATCATGTTTTGTAAGTCTAATGTTCTTTCATTCTTTGAAAATCCAAGCCAACGTCAAACATTGCCCAACTCAGACGTGATTGTTTAGGCATTTTTGACCCACTTCATCATATGTTTCAATTTATCTTTCCCACCATTAATAAAACTGCATCTCACCACAGAAGTAATGATAAAACCAGCCTTACCTGTGTGCTGTGGTACAGACGCATAGCTGAAAATCGAGATGTGCTAAAGTGTGTTCTCACAGAAACAAATGCAGATGAACAGAAAGGCAGAAGGGAACTGGTGTTCTCAAGGTGCACAGTGAGCTGCAGCTCCGGTGAAGCTGATCTGAACAGGTGTGCTACACTGTCCTGTGATCCAATCTTATTAACTGTCCTTCAACCCTTTGTTCCGCACTTGTTCCCTTCAGGAGAGAAACTTCTGTTGTCTCTGAGGCCGGAACGACATATGGAGGGATTAGGATCATGTAATGGTTAATAGTATCTATCTATCTATCTATCTATCTATCTATTGGTACAACACTCTCCTGCTGACTTTAAATTATATTTAAGATTAAAAAATAATAATGC
>JAQFJA010000012.1:20205273-20226671 GCA_029874485.1 Naso brachycentron | reverse complement strand
CCAGTTGATAAAAGACAAACTACTTAAGTCTTAAACTCAGAACTTTCTGGACAACATAGACTTGGAAACCAGTTTATCTGGGAGGTGAAGGAGGAACGGTTGAGGGTTTCACTTTCATTTGTCGTGCTGTTAGCTGAGTGTCTACAGAAAGTGAGTGTGTTCAATATAACCTGTGACAATTTAATTAAACCTGGTTTGTGGAAATGAGATGAGGTTATTGCCACCGCTGTGTAAACATCTCAACTGGGTTATCCAACAACAGTCACTAAGGTAATAACCACAGTAAGCGCGACTCTTTAAACAGATTAATAAATCATTATACCGTCGTGTCTGTAGAGAGAGGAGCAGCATTTACCCACTTTAGGAAAGCTGGATGATGGTTTAGAGAATGTGGAACTGATTTCTTCTTGATATCTAAAATAAGCTCATAAAAACTTGTTTCGCCTCTTTCCACTTATTGTTCTTGCTTTTGAGTTCCGTGTTTGTTTTCATAACCGTAATAAGATTAAAAAAATCAGATCCTAATAACTATGAGCCTTTATACCTGATAGTGTCCCTTCATCGATGACAGACAGAATTCCAATTCCAGATAGTGATGCACAACTTAAAATATGTGTCATGGAGTTTGGGTGATGCAGCGCTGCATTAGACTATCATACAAAGGGGCTGGGTAGGGCCAAAGATCATCTCCGTTCTTGTTTGACCCATGAATGGATGACGTGTCTGAGCACTTAAATGCTTGTAAAACAGGTTGTGTTTTTGCTGATCTCACCTTAAATCCTTTCAATCTGCACACGGATGTTATGGTTATATTTCAGTCTGCAGTGTTTAGGGTGGAGTAATGTTCATATTCAAACCAAACCTAGTGCCCAGAATTTAATAACAATACCTCCTACCCAACGGTACCTTTTCACTGTACTTTGCTCTCTCTGTGACCGGAAACAAACCGTAATTTATAAGAGCCACTACTGCATTTCATGCACACGGTAATATTTCCCTGTATATAGTATGAAAATCACATACTGTTGGCGTGTCAGTAAGTTTACGGCCATTCCAAAAATCTTAAACTGTTTAAGTGTACTAAATCGCAAATTCTAAATGGTAATAAACTTCTAGTACAGCCAGTGGCTGTTGGCTAAGGCTACAAAAATGCTAAACTTTAGTCAACCAAGAAAATTTTCAAAGCCCCGTTATTTCCAACAACAGCATATCAAACTGACTAATAAATTACTTGCATTACTTTAATACACTCTTGAAATTGTAAATGCCAGTGGTTTTAATTTCTTTATCGCTGGTTGCAGGCTAGCTAATGTGAGCTGTAGTTGCTGCTCAGTGTAAAGACAGCTAACTCTTCAGCTTTTACACATAATTTGTGTTTGACCAAGTCTTTGCTTTCGTTTATGTGGCCCTGGACATCTTTGCATCATTCCATATAGGCTCTTACACTCTTAACTGACATCAAACAACAAGCTGTGGAGTGGACTGGTGCGTCTCCTCCTGTGTCGGTGTTACGGATGAAAAGCTGCGCTATTTCACACCGCCAAGACAACAGCTGGCGACCAACAGGCTTGTAGGTGCTGCGTCAGACCAAACCACAGATATTCAAGCATTTGTTATTATTAAGCAGCATTTTTTTGAACCCGCTCTTACTAATATAGCTGCTTTCAGCTGATAATATGTCTGATTAAAAATTACTAATGACACTAGTGAAGAGGCACAGCAGAAAAATTAGGAAGAGCAGCACTAAATGTGTGTCATCATGGATTTTACAGAGACAGGCTCAGGTTGCTCTCCCTCTCTGTTTCCATGTCTTTTTTCACGTGCAGCCAATCAGAATGCTTTCTCTCACTGATGAGTCGCTGCCAATTCTACATGGTAAATTGGCGCCACAAAGTTTATACGCTGCTGTTCACACTACACCGATCAGAGACACGGACTCTCTGACAGCCCTGACAAGCCTGACCCCAACCATTGACCCGGTGTGTAGGAGTTTTAATTAAATTTCCAGCATGTATTATCTACATCGAGCTTTGAATTCTTGCGACTGCTGCTGGCTCACCGTTGCTTTGACTTACTGTGACTTCTACAAGCTGCAGTCTTGCTCTCTTTCTCTCCACATGCTCACTCCCCCATCGACGTGCGTTCTCCACTACCTCAAATTTGGCACTGATTTGTTTATGTAAACAGGCATCCAGTAGTACTGAGGATATTCGGTTGGTACCCTTAAGTACCATGTTCTTTACCCCACCCTAGTGTTAGTCTTCAACATCTGTTGAATATGTGATAATAATATGGTGCAGACCTAACCTGTTTCAATGCTTACAGTTTAGACGATAAAAATACATGCCTTTCCTGAGTTTCGTGACTGCTAAGATGCTTATCATTTTACAAATGACGGATGACATCATGGATAACAGAGAGATACAGCATGTTGTAGTGTTAAAACGTACATGCCCATGGTAACACTTGTGCAAATTATTATTACTCGAAATGGCTCATGATGTGCTTGCCAAGATTTTATAGTGCCAGTAATGTCTGTCAGCATAAATACACCCACATGTCAGACTCTGATGAAGAATCTAATGCGTGGCGCCCTGGTAGCTCAGTTGGTAGAGCGAGCACCCCATGCACAGAGGCTGTGTCCACGCTGCAGTGGCCCCGTGTTTGATTCCAACCTGTGGCCATTTGCTGCATGTCCTGTGCATATCCCCCTCTCTCTCTCCCCCGTTTCCTGTCCAATCCTTCAGCTGTCCTATCATTAAATGCCCCAAAAACATCTTTAAAAAAAGAATCTAGTGCATACATGCACACATGCAGACTGGACAAGAAAGAGATATGCCCCAGTTTATTTTAATGAAAGCAACAAATGCTTTACAATTTCTAGGAGTGGCTAATTTATGCAATGGCCTTCAATCCTTTTTGTCTCTTAATCCCTCGTGAACCTCATTTCTGGAATAAATTAAATTGATGGCAGCAGGAGGAAGGACAGGACACTTACTACAGACGTCTCAACAAGCCATTTCCGGGACTCATTTGCCTGTACACTCATCATACTGCTGATAATCACTCCTACCCCATGATCTATTAATGCTGCCTCTTTTATAGCTCACATGTTTATGGCTACTTGTGAATGCACTTCCGTGTGTTAGAGACTAATTGGATGGTGCTGCTTAGACCTTCCTTGTTTTTCCTGCAGATTAGCAGCAGGAAGAAAGACGCCATGCATGTGACTTTTTTTTAATTCATTCAGCTTTGTCATACTCTGTGTTTACCAAGAGTGGGTTTTCCCTCACAAGTGACACACATACAAGTTGTTCTGCAGGTCTGGGACATAGAGTACACTGGGTGTAGGAGATTATCTCTGACTTACTGGAAAAAACACGCCGCTTATCTTAATGTTCTTGTGATGAATGTGTATCGCTCATGATCATAATTTTGTGCTACTGTTAGCGGGTTATGGGCTAAACACAGGCGTGCTGAATTTCAAGTCCCGTGGGGTTTAAAGGTCAACAGTTCAAATCTCAATCAGCTTGTGAAACGTGTTCAGAGGAAATTATTCTCATCTCCTCCTGTCACAGGTAGTGTTGACATGACCTTAACTAAACTCTTCACTGTGAGGCCACAGTGCTGCGCATGACTGGGTCAGTAGTTCAGATAGTTCATGTAGCTTTAGCAGCTCGCACCAGTGTGTTCATGACATTTAAGTGCTTCTTTCTGGATTTATTTTGTGCATAAGGTCATTTGCAAAAGCAGTTTGAATATGTGCAGGCCTACAGATTCTAATATTACCATAGTTTTTTAATTTAATTTATTTTTACTTTTGGCAAGAGGGGCAGATTTTATTTGTTTTTTTAATTGCCCATTTTTGATGCAGCTCATGTGACTGACTTAAAAGGAATGTAGTTTATTGTAAATGAGTTGTGTTTCCTCTGTGAAACAGGAAATGCAGCAATGACACACGCTACTGCCTAAAATGTTGGATCACCTATTGGCAAGTATACACATAATGCACCAACCAGTTTGAAGTCATTTATTTCTCAGAAACTCTTCTACTTCCCAGCAGTGTCCTGTATACCCGTATGCAACATAATGGATTTTTTTACTGCATGAGTAGCCAGTATCCAAAAGTATAACATTCGCACAGTATTAGTTGTGTACAGCTGGAAAGAACCAGAAAAACAAATATGTGCAAGTGTCATGTTTTGTATAGATTTTTACAGTGTGAAGAGGTTTGATCGATTCTATATCTCACTGAAAGGATGATTACTATCTATCCCTAAAAGGCATTTTACAGTTTTAGTGACAAGTGCTTGCTTATTGTTTATTATTATTTATAGCGACTTAACAACGGCACATATCGCTCTCCGATTTTCTGTTACTATGTCTTTGTTCTTTTTTTTCTAAAGCTGCTGTCTTTTTTCTTTTTCTTTTGTTTGAACTGGCTCTGCGGCTCCACGCTGAATGCAAGAATGAATGTTGACTAATGAAAACTTATTCTCATAAACAGCTTCATTGGATTGCAGGGGAGGTGCTGATTATCAGTTAAATTAAGTTTACTGAAGAATACATTTGCTGTGTACTTTTATTTTTATTCTTGCACAGACTCTAATAATAATGTTTTGGTCTTTCAAACAGGCGTGTTACAGCCAGCAGTTTGTTTCCTCAAATAAGTAAAATGATACATAATCAAACTGAGCTGTAATAGCAGATTTTCAATAGCCAGTGTCAAGTGGTGCTGGACAGCATGTGCTAAGTTGAGGTTGGGTTACACTAATATTGACAACCTCGCGGAACGTGTAAACAACATTTACAGAAAAAAGAACACTATCTGAACACAACCACATATTTACTTCCCAACATGTGGCCCCATTTATTCTTTGTCTCGGAAACAATTAGTTGATTTTCACACTGTTGTGTTGCTATATAGACAATGCAGCTGATATTTGGCAACACGTTCAGTCATGTTCTCCCATACAGCTTCAGGCTGCAGAGTACAATAAGAATGCAAACTAAGAGCTCTCGGTTACGCAATTAACTGCTTTGTTTACTGTGTTAAAGCCGCCCACGCAGTCTAGTGTAACATCTACTTCTCATTTAAATCAAGGGAAATGTTTAAGGTTGGGATGTGATAATTGCTATTAGCCTGATGCAACATCTTTACTTTTTTCTAATACTGGTTTCAAACACTTTTAAATGTGTCTTGCAGCTCAGCGTACGATATGAAGACAAGCCTGAAGGTAGCTGTGAAGAAGTTGTCAAGACCCTTCCAGTCCATCATCCATGCAAAGAGAACCTACAGAGAGCTGCGGCTGCTCAAACACATGAAGCACGAGAACGTGAGTCACCTGCAGCCAACCCACCCTAACCTCCCACGCCCCAGGCCTCAAGTCCCTGGACAGGAACTTACTCCTGTGTTTGTGTGTGTGTGTGTACACATTGTTCTCTAGTTAAGCTCTTAAGCAAGACTGCATATGTGTGCACGTGAAGTTTGCACAAACAGACAGGACTAACAGCAAGCAGGCACTACTACCCACCACTGCATACACCGTCGGAATGTCTGTATTCCTGCTGGAGCTTATTTAAATCTGTCCTCAGGAATGTAGCTATGTGTGTATGGAGACTCGTGACAGGAGTTCAATGGAAACCTAAAGTAGAAACCAAAACCTGCATCACCTGTAATGGCAGAGATCCACCTTTTGACAACTTGAAATGTTGCACAATTTGTGCAGGGGAGTGTCCAAATTCCAAGTGTTAAATTCAATCTATCATTTCTCAGAAAAGTTTTAGTTTACACTGAAAAGGTCTCTTACGCCCGGGACACACATCTTGCATCTACCTCTGCAGTCCGACTGCGTCACTGATCTGCTGCGTCTGTCTGGTGCAGTACTGCTTCTGCCAGCCCGTCTATCTACATAGACTTTCCATTTGATAATTGTAAAAAAAATCTTTACTTGGCCCGTTTCTTTTTTTTTTTTTCAAAGTATTTTCAAAGTAGACTTGGGTTTCTGTTAAAACTACTGCTATCCATGTGATCTTTTTTATTTCATAGCATAAAATAGCCTAGTTAACTGCATTGAGTCTCTGGTTTGTCATTTATCCGAAAATAAGACAAAATGAGGTCAGTTCTTACAAGATCCTTCGAATGTTTAAATTTGAATGAAGGGACACACCAAAATTGTTACAACTACAGTGAATGTTGCAGGTATGATGTCAATATGACTGTCAACGGGTTATTTCTCCGTTTATTTTAGCAAAGCACTGCGCGTCTCGCAGAAAAAAGCGGCTAGCCTTTTAGTGGGCACCGAAAAAATAAGCAGACATGCTGCAGACGCAGACGCAAGATGTATGTTCCAGGCGTTGCACACATCAAAAGGTACTGAAATGTTAAGTCTACAATGTATACATACACGAACAACATGCATTTGACACATTCACTGCAGTCTATAGTGACTCAGGCCCTCCTGCCTCTTCCACATCAACAGGAGTCAGACTCTAAAGGTGAATATAAGAAACAGCAACAACACGTTAGGAAGTGGAAAGCGGTTTCCTGTGCTGGTTTCAGGTACGAGGGTGTAAACAAACACATGAGCACACAGGCCTCAAGCAAGAGTGGGGGCTTTTGTCGCTGTGATGTCCTGTTAAATGAGGTTTTCCCTGTGCTGCACCACTCACCGAGCAGTGAGTCATCAAATAAGCGTACAACTGCAGTCCCATCACCGTCTGTGGTGTCTGTGTTTCCCTTTCATCTCATTTTTGATGCTGCGACAACTTTGATTTTTTTTCCCATTTTTAATTGATTTTTAAGGGAAGTGGCTTTTGTCCCCGCCACCGCAACCTCTTCTTTGTCTTTTCTGTGCGTTTTTTTGTGTGTGGGTTCTGAACATGCAGACACTTGCCCACATACCAAACATAAACAGAGCTCATACATCCTGTGTGCCGTTGGTGCATCCAGCTAACACTTGGACCAGATAGTGTGGATCCTCTTGAATTATGTAATAGCAGTGGTTATGATTTCTCGAGCTGGAGGGCAGGTGGGGGCTTTCTGTGTGCTGCTGTGTGGGAGCAGGGCAACTGGTGAATGGTGTGTGAGGGGAATAAAGGGGAAGTCTGCACTGTAAAGAGTTCACTCAGTTGTTTGCTGTCGGCTATTGTAATGAGTAGAAAGAGCTTCCATGAATGAAACAGTTGATGTTTTCTCCAGTATCATCAACCTGCAGGCGCTGTGAAGCTCAGCAGTGTCAGATGACGCACGCACAGAGAAGAAAAAGTAACAGTAGCTTGAAGAAGTTTGGAAAGTCTCAAAGGGGGAGCAGCAGCAAGGCTCCCACACACCAAACTACATGTTCAATCGGCCAAAAACCTCCGACAAGCACGAGCAGTTCTGACGCTACTGTTCACAGCACACTAGTCTCCTGATACCAGACAGTTGGAGATCTCCCCCTACCAATTGTCTGAGGACGTCACAATGCAAGGCAGCTGCTAGGACAGCAACAAGAACTGCCGCTAACAAAGCAACGCCCCTTACATTTTTGAAAAGGAAACACCTTCCTGGAAATAGTGCACTTCCCCTTTTTTCTCCTCCGCAGGGAAACAGACGAGAGATATAGCAAATCTCTTTGTAACACAGAGAATATTTTAAAACATTTAAAATGGATTCCCAGAGCAACGTTAGATTATTTGATTCCATTTCTGTTACGTCCATAAGGTTGCAGAAGCGTGCAACAGCTCCCACATGCCCCTTTGAGTATTCCGTCCCCCGGTGTAACTCGTCCCGGTAAGTCCTCCAAAGCCAATGTATAGTCCGGCCAGACAGATGAATCACATCCTAATAAAAGATTGTTTGTTTTTAACTGTTGAAAATGTTTCCTTGCAAACATGACAAACATCAACAAACTTTGAGGGAGTTTTCGTGACTGAGCCATCCCATAGTATACGTGTTGCTGGTCGGACAGTGTTTACAAGCACAAGACTTTAGCAAGTCACAGTGTGAAGGACCGCCCTAAAGACTTAGGATTGGTTCTACAATGTGAGGTATGTTTCAGTCTCTGTAATTGTCTCCACACAGTTCAGCAAAGAAAGCTGTGGGAATGTCAAAAGTCTTTAGTTAAGCGAAGCCTCTAGGGACTGACTTGTGAGTCTAACAGCACACTGACCAGAGACGTCGACTCTCTCTGACAGCCCTGACAAGTCTCAACTTCCGACTGTCGGCCCGGTGTGTAAGAGCTTCAAAAATACAGCACATTTAATTTCAAATGACTATTATTTAACGTGGTTTTCACACATTACTTTGCCTGGATCATGTTCTCTTTATAGGCTAGAGCTAGCTGTGACTAAAGACTTTTTAATACTTCTCTACAAATTGACAGTGTGGGTGGCTGCATACCCTGCGCTGTGGCGAGACATGCACCCCTTTAGAATGCACCTTGTAAGTACATGATGAGGTGACAGGCTGCAACCACTGTGATTGGTTGGGTCAAAATAATATTCGAAAGTCAAAAGGTCAGCACTTGTGTGACTTAATTTCGAGGCAATGAAGAGCAACACTGACACATTTTAGCACTGCGCCTTCGTCAGGTGGAGCTGCAGTAGACGGAAGGAACAATATATAGACTAGGCAAGTGTAGGATCGTTCAGTAAGTCTATTAAACCTATTCAGAAACAAGTAAAATGCAGGACATTACAGTGTGACTGTGCACCTGTTAGTGATGATTTTATTTTTATGCCTGGACTTCAAAATAATCTTCAGAAATACAGAAAATTCCTCCTCCTCCTTCAGCCTCAATCAGGTTTTTATCAGTCATAGAAACGTCTCTGCAGATGTCTTTTCTCTTTTCTGTGTTGCAGTAATTTCAGTAAAATTAACTGTTTCAGCATTTAGCTCCGCTTTTTTTTTTTCCCCCCGGGGGTGTCAGACACACCAGCACACAAGTATGAAACTCACAGCGGGGTTTGCCACTTACATAAACTATGGCATCGGCTGTGTTGGATTCAATTTGAAAGCATAAAACAGGCTTTAACATAACTGTCTTTATCGATTAATCTCCACGTTATATTTTTTTCACAATTATGATCATCATGTTAATCGTTTAGTCTCTAACATGTAAAAAAAAAAATGTTAAAAAGCTCATCATAATTTTGCAGAGCCCAGAATGACATCTTAAAATTTATTCTTTTGCCAACCAACAGTACAAAACAGAAAGACTCTTCAAAGAAAAGCAGCAAACCTTTACATTAAAGAAGCTGGAATCAGAAAAAGTTTGACATTTTTCCTCTGGTACTATTGATAAAACTCCTAATGGCATTTATCTGAAAAAAGGCTCAGCATGGCACCAGGATCAATCAGATTTAGACATAAACAGTTTCTATGCCTCTGTGCTAAATGCTGGTTTTATAAAATCCAGACTTGCATAACAGCATCAGTATATAATCCATTCTTATCTGCGTGGTCGTCCAGACGGCTTATTTACAGCTTGTGTTGCCGATGGTATTTGATCATTAATGAGCTCGTTGCCAGATTCTGTTTCATCATAACAAGGAATATTGCATAAAGCTGTGCTTTTTGTTCTTGAAGCATCAAAGTGTTTTAATACCTTTTCTTTGCACAGAGAGGGATTCTGTGTTTTGCTCACGCTGTTGCCAGGAGACTCCCTGGGTTTTTGATTTTGGAAAGCAGGAGTGGACCAATCAGCTGTTTGTTGTGGCTCCAGCTTACCAATCAGCTCTGGGTTTGTCCCCTGTGTAGGCGGGCTGCTCCTTTGTTTTTAAAATACCTATCCACCTCAGGGGCGGGGGCAGGGTTGGCAGTCAGGGCTGCTCTCTGCCAGCATGCATGAATATGTGCAAATAGTCAGTTCATGTCCTTTAGATACACAGACACACTCACAGTGACTTTGTTCCTTTTCTCTCTTCTCTCTTCGCTCTGGTCAAACCTGTCACATGTTATAGCATCACAGCAAGTCTATGTGCACAAAATCATAAACAAATTTATTCAATTTGACACATTATTTTTGGTTTTCCTGTAATGCAGTCACAAACTCGCTCTCCATTAAAGATTCTGTAAGTGGCCGTTATAATGTTCATGATTAAAAACAAAAAAATCAAAATTTGACCTAACACTCAATGTCCAAGTGCAGTATCAAAATCAGAATGGGGCTGCAACTTACAATTATTTTCATTATCAATTAATCCACCGATTATTTTCACAATTATCATTTATTCCATGAGGTGTCAATCAAGTGTTAAAAATGCTTATCTCACTTTCTCACAGCCCAATGTGACGTCTTCGAATGGTTTTTGTCCAAACAACAGCCCAAAACACAGACTCTTTTTTTTTTAAATCATAAATGACACAGAAACAGCAAATCCTCACATCTAAGAGGCTAAATCTGCAGTTTTTTTCACCTGTACATCGAAAAAAATGACTGAAACAATTAGATTATCAAAGTAGTTGGTAATTATTTTTCTATCAATCTTTTAATCGGCTAATCAATTAATTGTTGCTGCCCTAAATCAGAGAAGCTGCAGTCTTTTGATAAAAGATGATTGTGATAAGCTTTGTGGTGCTTTAAAAATGCCTCAGCCTAAAAATCATATTCTCCAGAAGTAAGGGAACACGGTAGTTTGTTCTGGACCTCAGCAAAAATCCCTTCATCATCATTTTTACATTTATTTCACAGAGAATGAAATGCAAAAATGAACATTCTCACGGAAGCCGTGACTTCTATATTGCAATTGTGATATCTGTCAAAACATTGTATGAATCTGCCCTTTTCACAACATGCTCACAGTAAGAAGCAACAGGCTATTGTTGGAACAAACATGAGAACAACTTATTGTGACTCAATTAAGTATGACACATTGTACATGGCTTCTATATTGCACATGGCTTTTGCACTTTCTTTTTCAGCTTTAGACACAACATTAACACTTGGCTGGTGCCTGTCCTGTCAGCATGATGTAAAAACGTAACTAGATAAATGCTCTTTCTAAAATAATATCTGTTGTTGTTGTTGTTGTTGTTGTTGTTGTTGTTGTTGTTGTTAGCCCCATTTACGTGATTAAACTGCTGGGCAACCAAGATGGAGAACAAAGATTATGTGGTTTACAGAAAAACTCACGTCCTTGACTTTAGAATCATGTTACAAGATTTTCCGTCTGTTTGACTGAGTAAAAAATTAAAGTCAGATATTGTAGAACAAGATAATATCAAGGTCAGGAAGTTTAATGTCAATGAAATGGTTGAAAAATCTCAGTATTTTATCATTAGTTTGTCATAAAATGTAAACAATAGCACCACTGGTGACCTGTGGCATAACAATGAAATGATGGTGTGCTACGAATCCAAATGAATCTTAAGTGCTTGGTTAAAACTGTCTTGTGTATTTGGAAGCTCTGTCTCACAAATTTTGCTAATATTTTTCTACTTTTGATGTCTCTCTTTGCTTTCAGGTGATTGGTCTGTTAGACGTTTTCACACCAGGGACGAGCTTAGAGGAATTCAATGATGTGTAAGTCAGACTTTCTCATTTCTTCACTCCTGTCTTTCAGTGTTTCCCCCACATCTCTGACTGCTTGGGGTTATACAGTGTCTTTCTCCGCTTCCCTTTTGACTTAAGCTCTCTCACATCTTTATTTTCCCTCATTGTCGTGCAGTAAAAGCTTTTATACCAGCTGATAATTGTGGGATTAACACACAAGTAAAGCTAGAGTGACAACACATCATGATCTGTGATGCTCATCACGTCATGCTTGCCCAGCATGTGGCAGGTTCTATCAAGGTGAAAGCAGGGTGGACACGTGCGCTATACACATCACATCTTGTATCCATGGTAACAGCCATCTGGCGGTCTCTGGGGGTATGCTGTGTGTGTGTGTGTGTGTGTGTGTGTGTGTGTGTGTGTGTGCGCGTGCGTGCGCGCGCGCAGAATACTCGATTATTGTCCTTGAATTCGTCTCATGGTGTGTGGCATCACCAGCATGTTGCACATTTGTGAAACGTGAGATGAAGCTGCTCAAACATGAACAGTCAGCAGCGAAGTTGCGCAATAAAAATGAGACACTTCTCTTTTCTTAAGATTAGCAAGAAAGATAGAATCATTCATTTGCACTTCAAGAGAAGTAGATGCATGCACATGTTTGCATTTCAGCCAATTACTGTTTCTCTTGTTGTATGACGTCAGAATGAGCAGATATACCATACATACTTCTCTGTCAGCTGTGTATCATTCACTGTAAAGAAAAGATAAGTGAAACAATGCTCACATTTTCCTTTTCCCATTCTTCATTTGAGTGTCTCTCCCATTCTCGCTTTCTTAAAGTGATTGAACTTTTTCTTTAATCTTGGCAAAAATCTAGAAAAGTAATGCAAACATTTTGTAAATGAAGTTAATGTTTCATAAAGTATGTGCTGCACAAAATATTAAAATTATTTTACATTTTTTTCCACATGAAAGCACTTGATAGTAAGAAAACCACTGAAAATGACTTAAAGAAGGCAGCAGAAAGCTAAGACGTACAATTAAAGGCAACATCTGATTGGCTGGACTGTTTGGTTGCAGGTACTTGGTGACCCACTTAATGGGTGCAGACCTCAACAACATCGTCAAGTGTCAGAAGCTGACTGATGACCACGTCCAGTTCCTCATCTACCAGATCCTCAGAGGCTTAAAGGTAAGTGAAACTCCCTGAACAACACTGGTGCCTCAGCGTGCTTACTTCCTCTATTTAAAATACTATATGCTCTTCTTTGCACACTTTGTTAGATGTAGAAACACACTGGAGATGTAGTAGGAAGAGAATTGGCCTTTTTTGTTTTGACATTGTGGTGCTGAGCAATAAATTCTCTGTTAACAACTGAGCTTGACACAGTAACCTCAAAGTAAGAATGTCTGAGGTCAAGATATCTGAGGTACTTCATGTTCGTCACCATGACTGCTTGACTTGCTGAACCGTCTTTGTTTTGACTGAACTCCATTTCTGTCTCTGGCATTGATAATTTTTTTTTTTTTTAATGCGTTCTGATATTGCATTCTGCAAAATGTGCACCACTTCAAATTGTTACACAATAGAAGAGCGTAGTAGGGAAATGTTGTCCACACGTGGCTGCACACACAGACACAGTAAACTATAGTATGTGTATAAAAATAAAATAAATACGCTGTGTTTATATTCAGGGTTGTACATCATTTTAATCATCAATATGTTGTTCTTTTCTCCTACAGTACATCCACTCTGCAGACATCATCCACAGAGTAAGTTATGACTTGAGTTAATCATGTTTCTCTAATATCATTATAATGTACACTTCAGTTCTGAAGCCTGTATGATGCTCTTGTGTTATTTTGATTAGAGCTCCTAAAGTTGCTTACTCAGTTACTTTGAACATCTTAGTCGTTATCAGAAGATTCATACAACATCAGCTGTCCTGTATGACGTTTGATGCCTCGCTGTTGCCTCTCTATCCTGTCCAGACTTTTCTTATCTTGCTTCTCTCTTTAACAGGACTTAAAGCCCAGTAATCTGGCTGTGAATGAAGACTGTGAGCTCAAGGTAAAAAAATAGCCCACTTAAAGTCAGGGTAGACAGTTTATCTTTGGTGTCAGCGTGCTAAAATTCCACAATAACCTTTCAGCGTATTGTAATTCAGGTGGTGAAAGAACACTAGACTTCTGCACCTCTCTTTGGGTTTGTATTCAGACTGTCACGAGTTGTTTCCAGCCAATCACGGTAATTTCAGAGAGCACAGTTTCCTATTGGCTGCTCTTCACTGCGCCTCTTAGCGACAGGTGACGTCTGATTGGCTGTTGAAACAAGTTACGTGCCTTACGCTCTAAAACTTGCCTTTGGGGACTATAGTGTCTTCAGGCTTCAACTGTCTGTGCAACTGTTAAGTCTTGATGTGAATCTTTGGTGCAAACTGGACTTGAAAGACAGCAACAACAAACAAAATATAAACTGGGGGGGTTGCGTGCAGCGGAGTGTCATGCTACAGCTATCTTGATTTTCAAGTGTTGCCTACCTCAGCTTTAAAACAAGCTTACCATGTTTGATTTAGATATAAATGTGGCGTGACAGGTGTTCCCCCCTCTTACTGTACTTCTACAAAAACAAACACCTCTTGGTCCTTCAGATCCTGGACTTTGGTTTGGCGCGGCACACAGATGATGAAATGACGGGCTACGTAGCCACCCGGTGGTACCGAGCCCCGGAGATCATGCTCAACTGGATGCACTACAACATGACAGGTACACAAACAGATTTAATAAAAAGTTTTGGGCTGCTGATGAGTGTCACAGTACGTCAGGTGCAATTTTACACAGTTAAATTGTACTGAAATAGATTGCTCCTATCAAAAAAAGCTTGCTGCTGTCTATCTGTTTTTGTTTGATGAGAGCGATTATAGAGAAAGTAGGCCAGCTTTTCAATTTTCCTGTGGATTCAACGTCACGCCAGTGTGCAACAGTTGCCAAAGCAGCCAGAGCTCTTATCTTACTGCTTGGTTGTTTTGGTCTAAATGTTCAGATTCATTAGTTCTGTTGCCTTTTGCTGTGCAAACAATTGGAACAAGTGCCTGTTGTCGCACAACTTGATTTTCAGAAAATACATATATAATATAGTAGTTTTTTTCACCCAATTTCCTTTGTTTTCTATTGTCTTGTGCACTAAATTTAGACTCAAAGATTTTTTTTAATAAAACAGAGCAGTTTCCCAGCACATGTTCAACACGTCCCCAAATAAGTCCCAGTGGCAGCCTTATATGGTTGCAACATCCTTTTTATGAGCTTGTGCTATAGTGACTCATGTATGTAATATAACTGGTAGTGAACATAAATCTGACATTATTGTATTCTTTGGTATTCACTATGGTGCATGTTTGTCTTCATTACATGTAATAGTGGATATCTGGTCGGTGGGCTGCATCATGGCCGAACTACTCACTGGACGGACGCTCTTCCCCGGTTCAGACCGTATCCTTCCACCGCTGTCATTGCAAAGCAAAAACAAAATGGCTTCTTGGACTCAGCCTGAGCTGTAGATTTTTGGTAGATCTGGAAGAGGTACTGCATTGATGCATACTGGTCTTTGTATGCATACCTGTGGTTAGACTCTCGGATCTATTGATCTCTGCATCCAAGGCTCTCACACAAGCTGTTGATTTGTGTCGAGGTGCACAGTGTTTCAAACACACACATGCTCAACTTTATGGACCTCGAGCTGACTCAGAAGCACTGCTGAATATTGACTCGTGTGAGCTGCATGCCAGAATAGTTAAGGAAGCGTGAATGTGTGCATGCTTATGTGCATGTGTGTGTACGTAATGTGCATGTGATGGGAGTTAGAGTCCCCTGTGGTTGATGACTCAGCACTGCCCACTATTATCTCCACTGCTTCTCCAAGACACAATACACCTTCCTGTCTCCCTCGCACGGCACAATGTTAGAATACAAAAACAGACACACACACCTTGAATTGCAGATGTTTGGCAGTGACAGACTCTGGTCATGTCAAAGATCATAAGCACAGGTTTTCTGTTTTGTACAATAATGTGATTCCTGGTCTAAATAACCAGACAATCTATTCACTCCGTCACTGCATTGTCTGTGAGTGTGTGTGTGTGTGTGTGCGCGCGCGCGCTCGAATGTGCGCTCCCTTACTAATCTAAATTGCCTGGCGGAGGTGGTGAAGCTTCCCACCTTCAAAGATCCTTGGTTGAACATACTGGGCACAATAGTCTCTCTGGTCATTCTCAATGAAAGAGAGTCTTTGCATTTCTGTTAAGATGCGACAGGTGAGAGGAGCTCTGTTCAACAAAGCAAAATGTCGAGTTTTATTTTACACTTTAAAGGTACAACTTACAGAGGTTGTGCAGCATTTGTGCCTTTTATTTTAGATCTAAAGAGTAATCAAGAGTTGAAAACACACTTATAATAATTTAATGATAATTACATGCATTTTCAGATTGAAAAAACTGATCAGCTTCAGGTCCTTCAATTGTTTTTGTTTGATCACCAGTGACACTCTTTTTTTATCACCAGACACCTCAAACTGTTACTTAGCAGTTGAGAGACTGCAGACATGCTTTTCAGCATGCTGTCGTTACATCCTGCTTGTGTAAACTGCATCAGTTAGTTCATCAGCAGGAAAATAATTTGCAAACATTAAACATTAACAGCCTTCGGTTCCAGCTTCTCTGATAGAACAACTTCCCGTTTCAAATTTTTTTATATTATTTGTAGATTGAGTAAGTTTGGGGATGGCTGTATTATTTTTTTCAGTATTTGTTGACATTTCAAAGTCCAAATGCTAATGAGGTGAAATTTTGCCTTTTTTCCCACTAAAAAGTTGCAAAACAACCTAATATTGCAGAGTTTTATTGTGAATCTTTTTGCGTAGTTATGCCTTTTTTAATATAATCTAACCTTTAAGAAGAAAAGAAAGGATTCAGTGCTTATAAATTCAGGATTTTGGGCTTTTTTTAAAAAAAAAAAAATCTTTATTCAATATCCAGTGCTGTAATCCATATCTATGAATTATGCTTCTTAGTGTTTGACATTTACAGTGTTGATATTAAGGCAGTTTTTAACTTTTGAATGAATGAATGAATGAATATTTGATACACAGATGACAGCTTTGACTGGTTGACTTCTCACCCCTCTCTCCGTCTCCATCACCCTCCATCACCCTCCATCCCTCCTGTTTTCCTTCATGTGAGTGTGGTAGACATTGATCAGTTGAAGCTTATATTGAAGCTTGTTGGAACTCCAGGGCCCGAGCTCTTGATGAAAGTCTCTTCAGAGTCTGTGAGTGTCAAGTGTCATCCTGCCCAGTTCTGTTGCACTGCTCCTCCTGTTTGTGTTTCCTCTGTGTTGCCCTGAGAAGAGCTACCACTATTTCTAACTGCACCTGTTTTCTTAATGGCTTTATAAACACTTGGGCGATGGTTCACGCTTTTTTCCAGCTTGTGCTATAGCCTGCAACAGTCCTCTTATCCTTTCACATGACCGAGTTAAAGACCTCCAGTGCTGCGCCTGGTTACAGCATCTATAAATCTCTGTAAACACCTGGATGCTTCTTTTGAAAGGTTGCAGTCAGGTGAAGGTTGCTGTGTAGTTCAGCTCAGAAACTGTCTTCCACCCCCCTCATCCTCACCCTGTGTTTGTTCCCTCCCCTTTCAACCCTCCATACACAAACTACCCCAACCACCTCACACTACGACATGCCGACCTCCACGTTGTTATGTCCCTTGACTCGGAAGCTGCAGACATAAACCAGCTGCAGCAGATAATGCGCCTGACGGGGACGCCCCCAGCCTCCCTCATTAACAGGATGCCCAGCCATGAGGTGAGACCCATGCCCCCTGTTCTCACTCCCACCCCTCCAGTGGAGTCCAGCACAGTTCTGTTTACAGGCCGATGCGATTAAACCTGGTGTGGTGTTTTTACTGTTTTCATTGCATTATCAACCTCTGCTCTCACGCCACTCGCTTCTTCTTTCCTCTCTGACTCACCGTGTGTGTCTCAGCAAGGCTTTGCTGGTGTATTCTGATGAGCTTATCTGTGGTAACACTTTGGTTCCGAACACGAGTGCACAACATTTATGTAATGGGTGTGATTTGGATTTTAATTAAAGTCCATGAAGAAGGTCTTATTGAAAAGAAGTGCAGAGATAATATTATTTCCACCAGGTTAAATTACTAAATCAATGTCATGTCGGAATATTTTGTATTTTAGGCTATAGTATGAAAATACTGAAGCCTAAAGCCTATTAAGTTGTGTATGTAGGTGTGTATTCCTTTAAAATCTCTCACAGTTTTGTTAACGTTTTCTCTCAGGCGAGGAACTACATCAACTCACTCGCCCACATGCCAAAGAGGAACTTTGCGGATGTGTTCATTGGTGCCAATCCTCTTGGTAGGTTCCCATTTCAGGTCAGCCATGCGTGATGCTACTCCTGGCTCACTGAGTCCCTCTAGTGGTATCATAAAGTCACAGTCAGGTTTGAGAGTTTACTATGTTGAAAAAATTTATATTTGCATTTATTTGGTCTAATGTTGTAATTGCGATGATTTGTGACATTAGAGAGAATGATAATTTTCACATCATTATTCTCATTTTCTTTGACAGACGTTAAAACTGTTATGGTGTGATTTTTGCAGTCATCTGGACCAAACAAAGATGTTTTCTGAAGTTGGTAGAAAGTGATGAATAGGCCAGACCTACTCTGCAGCACCACAATATTTAAATTAAAACAGTTTTTTGACACATGCACTTCTTCTTAATGAAATATTGCGCCTCCCCTGCAATTAAAAAATTGTATTAGGCCATATTGCGATTTTTATTGAATTATGATCACTTTTTGAACTTTTTCAACATCTGTCCATTAATGCTAGATCACTCTTTAAGGTTTAGATGGATGTTTTTTGTTATTTTTTGTATTGCTCTGTCTTTATTTTTCACATCTTCATGTTGTTTTCTTGTGGCTGTGTTCAAGCTGTGGACTTGCTTGAGAGAATGCTGGTGCTGGACACAGACAAGCGAATCACGGCATCTGAGGCGCTTGCCCACTCGTACTTTGCACAGTATCACGATCCGGACGACGAGCCCGAAGCGGAGCCCTATGACCAGAGCTTCGAAAGCCGTGAGCTGGAAATTGAGGAATGGAAAAGTAAGTTGGCACATTGTGGCTGTAACATGAGCTACTAGAACAATAAGCTAGATCTACACAAAGAAATAGTAAATGAACTCACATAGCGTGTGCTCTCTCTCAGGGTTAACCTATGAGGAGGTCCTCAGCTTTCAGCCACCATCGTTTGATGGAGACGAGATGGAATCATGAGGATGAGGAGGAGGAAGAAGGGATACACCTTTTCTTCCATTGTTTGTTTTCCAAGAAATACTCTTTAAGGACTATCAATCTCATGTGACTATTCACCACTTTCCTTTACGCACTCGCACAACCATGACATTCAAGTGCCTGCCGTCATTCATCTCCGGAGGACACCGCGATATCAGGGATTAAACTTGACATCCTGTTCCTTCCGTCCCCCACTTTGCTGTATTTGTTCCTCTGCATCCCAACGCACTGAGGCAGACTTCAACTCTCCGCATGTTTTTAGTTAGTTTTTTCCCTCGGACACTTGTTGTGTATATCAGTCCCCTCTTTGATTCAGAAAACTGGAAACTACATGTCAGTATCTTTTAAATCAAATTGGAGAAATCAGATTAATATGTATTTTTAAAAATTGTACCTCTCTGCAGTAATTACTAATGTCGGAAAGAAGTCAAAAAGCTTCGAAACGCTGTTTCTAAAGTTTATCTCTCCTCCACACATAAATGTTATTTCTGTCTATGCATAGAACTGTGTAAATATGACAAACAGTATTTGTACATAAATACTTCAGTCACACCCGTTGCTGTGTTTGTGTAATAGTCGTTATGCTGAGTCACACCTCAGCCGACCACTTTGGCAGTATGACTTTTATTACTCGAGTTTAGCCTGAAATGGAATTTAAAAAGACTAAATATGTAATTTAATACAATGTATAGGATAGGCTAAAAAATATGTCAAATATTTAGCTTTGCATGGCTAATTCAAGGCTTCCTATTTCTTATAGATGGATTTGAAGGTTTACAGTGTTCCCCTTTTTTAAACGAAATATGAGTTTGGAGACTTTGGAGATTGGGCTTATGCATCCATTGTAACTTTTTAACATTTGTTTGGTTTCCATTTCATTTCCTCCGCATCAGTTCCCCTCGAGGCACTTCGAATCTGTTGTTTCCGTCACCATCACCATAACCTACAGCATCACATCCGCATGATGAAGCCAGTTGAGTTTATTGAAATGTGACGTTTGCCATCACAACATCAACTGACGATGTACTTTAATCATTCTGCATTTTTTAAAATACAGTGCTATTAATGTTTATAGAATGTTGGGGGCACCAGTCTGCCCCGTATTTATGATCTTTTGTTATGTTGTTTGTATATCGATGTAAAAGAGAATATTATTTGTCAAAATTTAAGGTTCTTTTTATTATTTATGGAGCACTCGCTGTATCAGAAACCAAACGTGTTATCAATAATCTCGAACGTCAGTTAAGCCGTGGTGACTGCAGTTACAGCTTGTGTATCAGAGACAACAATATGTACTTTATCATTTAAGTTAGATCAACTCTGTTCATTTTGAAGTTCATTTAATTTTTTCTGGGGTTTCTGAGTTTGGCGTTTAAAGAAGTTCTTGAACATTTATTTATATTATTGTGTTCCCTGGCAAACCTCCCTCAACAGTGTCCTGCTTTGAAAGGATTTCAGTAGATCACAGAAAAGTAAAATATGTATTTCAGTTACATCAACATTTTCTTACAAACACTGAACAGTAAACTTCTTATCTTCAAGTGTTCTACAAATATAAACAAACAAAAACATTCTCAGTGAGCCATTTTAGGAGTCGGACCACATTTACATGTATCCAAGCTTTACTCACAGTTGCTCTGGCTAATGTCACCCAAACCATATCGGTGTCTTCACAGTTTCATTTGCAGTTGCCTGTTTTTATGTAGTGCTTTTTCTGATGTTTTATTTTATTCTGTGTGTTAAATCAAGATTTGATATTCTGTGATTCTGTAATATTGATTGTTTTATTGGGTAATGCTAGAACTATATTTGTCATTCGTTTGAATAATTTAGCAGGGCACATGTTTGTGGGACAGAGTGTACGTTTACTCACTGGATGCTGAAGGGCAATGCTGCAGCCTCATTCTTTGTGGTTTTATACAACAACTGCTTACATTAGATTATTTATCTTGTTTGTAACCCAGTGTCCTAGTTATTTTAGTCATCAGTTCTGCTCTCTTTGCCTGAGATTTGTTCTTAAGTCTTTACTCTGTTCTTTACCACATGTACCAAAACAGCACGCCACACCACCTGTAAATACCAACGTTAGAAAATAAAGGCTACTATTTTTCACACCTGTCACAGTGTATTGTGTTGTAGTGAGTTCTAGCTTTTAGTATGCCACCACTGGGTGGCAGCACAGCACAAAGAAAGCAAAACCTCTGATAATGCGTAGGATGAGTGGATTACACAACCTGTGGAGACAGAAGGTAAAACAAAGAGCTCATCAATCTAAATATATTTTTATTTTCTAATTTTATATATAGAGCACCAGACACAATATGGTTACTTAAAAGCAAACACAGCTGAATCTTAATCTTAAATGTTAATAACATAATAATAATAATAATCTTTTTATTAATAATTTACTTTTTTTTCCTCGGTTTTCGGCGGCCTGGGGGTGGGGTGGCGGGAGGGGGGGTGTTTGTTATTGGTTGGTTGCTTGTCTATTGAAATTGTGTAAATTGAAAATTACAAATAAAGTGTGGGGAAAAAAAGAAATAAGT
>JAQFJA010000012.1:20105437-20118425 GCA_029874485.1 Naso brachycentron | reverse complement strand
TATTTTTGGCAATTTAATTATGCTCAATGAAACAGAATTTTCCTAAATCTCGAGAAAGCTCGACATGTAACCTAGACAGACTTTTTCCCCCTGGTCATTGCTGTGCAAACTGTAGTTTGAAATTGCAGATTTTCAAAAAATCTTTGCACCCCGAGAGCCCTGCTGATAAAAAGGGAGGGCACAATTACAGATGTTTAAAACATCCTTGCAAACCCAAATGCCCCACTGCTATGCCTCAATCCTATAATCATGTTTCTTGACTGATTTTGACCAAGAAAAAAAGAAAAGGGTGACATCCACAATCAGCCCTGTGGAGCAGGCTGCAAACACATTTTAAGTCAAGAAAACATTTTTAAAATCATCAAGCAGAACTTATTTTGACTTTGCCATCATGAGCAGAATGCAGCCAAGCCAAACACAACAAGCTTCCAGCTAAGCAAGCTACAAACCATACTGTACACCTCTATCTGTAAATTACCAGTGAACACAAAAATTAGCAAACGACACAAATATTGACTCGTCAATAAGGAGGCTTGATAAATGGGTCATTTTAGATGTCAGAGATGTATTACCTAGGAGAGCAGGTGAATTCAAAGTGGGGGCTTGACATCAATTTGAAATCTTGAAACTCTGAAGTTGGATTCAAACACACTTTTCTCATCAGTAATGTTGACAAAAAACAAATGTTAGCACTTCTTGTTATAAACATTCTCTTCTTGTTTTTGTTGTGTTTTGTTTTTTTTGTAATGAGACATTAACAACTGTTTCATTTCTTCACTCTGTCACCGCTAGGTGAAAGGACAGTAGCAGTCCTCATTAGAGTATTGCACAGATGCAAAGCAGAACATCTGGACAACCACAGCAGCTCATTCGGCTCTGTGTGGCAGATGTGTATGAAAATGTAGATTGAGAAAGCATAGAGACAGGTTTAAGTCACATTAATGTCATCAAGATGAAGCACACACACACACACACACTCACACTCATTTCGCTGTTGATGCTATCTTTCTAGGCTGTCCTCCATCTGCTCGGCCTTCACTGCAGCTGCAGCCAAGAGCCACAGCGGCATATGTCAGTGTTTGGATTGGAGAGCTGAGGTGAGCTCTCTGCCTCGGCCTTTCATCTGGTCCTTTGATGGGCCTCGCTGGCTCTGCAGCCGCAGATGAGAAGGTGGACAGCACAGACACTTCGTGCATGCACTTAAAATGCAAAAAAATTACTGTAACATTTCATTAAGCCTCATATTTGGTCCTTTTTAAAAAGGAAACCAAATATATGATTCTAATTATCTTCATTATACAAGGCCAAGGAATTATCTAGAAATGTATGGTAGTCCTTTCCACTCATGTTGATAACTTGTAGGAATATTCTTGGGAACAGTTAATTTAGCACTGAGAATTAACATAATTTAGTAAAGCTTCATCTGGAATTAAAATCTCTTGTGACTTTTCTACTTCATTTCATGACGTCTATACTTCCCACATTTTGACCCTTGACCAGGCATCACTGACAGGTTGGTATCCTGAAAAGATTTACAAAAAGATCTGTTGTGGACATTTAATGCCAAGGTCAGAACACACAATATCAGCCCGATAATAGCCTGACCAGGAAGACTTAGGGCATCAGGTAGGCTCGAAAACGATCAAAGAGCATTGGGAGTGACAATCGATCGTTTTATCTCGTGTAGTGTGTCAAAATGGACGACAACCAACGACGCATCTACGACGCCTCACAACTTCACGACAGAAACACTAGCATGTTTGATTTTTTGTTTACCTCCCACGACGGCTTGTCAGTAGTAGTAGTGAGTGGCGTGCGCTTCCTTTGCCGTGATGTCACGCACGTATTGAACTGCAAAGGGTGATTGATCGGGGAGCAACCTGTAGTTTGTCATGTCTCTTGGCCATGACACGGCAAGAATTAATAACTATAATCGCCTAATCTGACACAGTGATCTTTTTAACAGACAAAAATATCTTGTAGTCTGACCTCGGCATTTCTCGTTCTTTCTTTCTCTTCCCATCTCTCTCTTTTAGTTTGAGTTTGCATTATGTCAGCATTTTAGATTTGTGAAAAGATGATATCTTATGTGGAAAAGTATAAAAGACTGTTGTTACTGTGCTTGACCTTACTGCTTACCATATACAAACCATATGGTAGACCTCTAAATGAAGTTTTAGATAAATCTGTCTTAATCATCAACCTTCATTCTCTCCTTCGCTTGTATCATCTTGTCTGCATTTTTTTATGCATGGGAGCATAACATCTGTGTAAAAAGACAAAAAATGACAAGTGGTTTTGGGTTAATCAGCTTCAGAAAACATATGATAACCGAAATTGCATTTGAATATATTAGATTGGACAATGCAGTGAAGTTGCATGTTTTGTGTGCTTTCAGAAAATGGTTATGCCAGCACAGACGAGGAGCCGTCTGAGTTCAGCCAAGCCTCTGACAGCAGGTGAGACTGCAGTCTGCTCGCCCACATAACTTCCTCCTCTCACCATGACCCTCTTTTTTTGTTAAAGCTGGTCTTTGCAAAAAAATATGCACAGTGTTTGAGTAAAACGAGTACCTGAAAAATATATATATATTCCATTTCTCATCTCTGTCTCTGTATGTTTATTTGTCTGACTGTTGTTCACTTGTCTGCAGTGTATCTCAAATGAAAGAATCCAACAGCCAAGAAGATTTCAAGATAAAGGTACAGCTGATTTGTTTAACTGAAGAACATAGTTGTTATTAAACTTTGTCACAGATGAGATACTCTAGCTTTAGATCTGCCTTTCCTCCTGTTTAAAGAGATGTTGGTGCCTTCTGTTTTCTTAAATCCAGATGTTAAGATTGCTTTCATACAATTCTTTCTCAGAAAAGCTTTACTTGTGTTCTGAGTTAGTGCTGCGTCTTGCCGTATCAGAAAGGTCTCAGCTTTATGAATTAAATAATGCTTTATGTTTTTGGATCATGTTCATGTTTTTCTTTAGTTATTGTCACTATATTTTACTGTTAAAACACAGTGCCACAATTTGTGTCAGAGGAGCTGCCATTCCTGTTTGACACCATGAGGTGGCAGTAAAAGCAAACACTAGAAAACTCTCTCACTTCCTTAAGCGTGGTTGGATATTCTGAGGAGGAACCCCTGATTTCATCCTCTTGTTAATGCAGTGTTCACTGCCCTTTATAATGGTTTTAAGACATTGTTTTTTCTCTACAAAGTCTTTGTTTGACCACAAAATGTCCGCTTACTTTCTTTCTTTTTTTTCTGTTTTTATTTAATTTTCCCTTTTCCCATTCCGAGTGATGTTTTCAGTTTCCTCTTGTGCCTTTAATTAAATTCAATCTTTATGTTTTAAGTCTCAGGTTTTCCTATCCCTCTGTGCTTCTTCTTTCTCATTGTATTTTCCCTTTACTGGTCCCCTATAACACAACTGCACATTTTTCACCCAGACGGAGCCTCGTCTGTCAGCTCAGATGAAGGCGGTGTCGGCGGAGTATCTGGGTCCCATCCTGGACCCCTCATCGGCCAGCAAGCAGCAGCATATCACCAAGTCTTTGGCATCGCTGACAGAGATCCATGAGGATGGCCTGAGCCTGGCGACAGCGAGTCTGGGGCTCAGCTTGGCCCTACGAGACCCCTACCACAGGGAGCGGGCGTCCCGCACCATCAGCCTCCCTATCAGGGGACACACCTTGTAAGTAAATCATGGCATTACCAGGAAAGGGGAATGATGGAGGCTCAACTTTTATTTGTATTTTTGCCATATTGAATTATGATCTCACAAGTAATTAATGTAGTGTTCATGATGCTGGATCATGTATTTGGACCCTCAGCTACAGTGGTTCCTAATTTTAAGACTAATTAAAAGACATGATGCCCATTGCTGTTTCTTTTAAGCAAAATTATGTTTGTGAGAGAGCAAGAGCTCCAAAAGTAGAGCGTCAATATGTGGCAGGAAATTGTAATATTCTAACAGACCCACAAATACACTTAGGGGAAACCCTGCATTGCAGTAATCAGATTTGCAGAGTGTAATGTTAAAGCAACATCAGGTAACGTGATCACAACCTGCGGCTACGAAAAACAAAACTCAACAATGCACGTTAATACATCGCACAAAACAGCAGTTTTTGTGAAACTGGGTCGTATTTATGGAGAAAATGTCCTCTGGTTTTCCCTCTGATGTCCAACTGCTCTGTCTGTCTGCAACTTTTTATTTAGCGGAACTGTCCCCAACAATGACCCAGTGCTGCAGCTGCAGCCTCGGTCTGCAGGCAGCCCACATGTTGCTTTCAGGAACCTCCGTGAATCACAGAGTTGAGGCAGAGCAGTCATAGGACATCAGAGGGAAAACCAGAGGACATGTTCTCCATAAAATATGGTTTGGTTTCACTGAAACTGCTGTTTTGTACAATGTATTAACATGCATCCTTAAGTTTCGTTGTCAAAGCTGCGGGTCGCAATAAACCACATATTGTTGCTTACAGTTTCTCAATATGTCATATGGCGACCCACTAGAAAGAGGTCTACGACCCATTTAGGGTCCCAACCCTAAGTTTTGAAAACACCATTTCAGGCTAACTATAAATCATTTATCCATTAGTTTTACCCAACTGTTCAGACTTCTTAACTACTAACCACTGGGTGGCCTGTTGGTCGAGTCTTCACTGACTGAACCTGATCTTGAATCCTCATGTTGGTTAACAGATGTTCTGATGAAGAACAGAGTCGTTAAATGCCAATGACATTGACTAAACTTGAGAAATTGTGACTATTTAAACATTGAGATTTCAGAACCTTGAGTGGCAGCAAAAACTTCAGCAAGAGAAAAAAACCTTTTTTTCACATCTTATTTCCTGATAACTGGGACAAAATAGTTATGGAAGAATGTTTGTGTTTGTTTACTTCTGAACACTGAGGCCTGACATTTTTTAAAAAACTGCTTCGGGGAGGGAAAAGGAGAAATCGATGAAATTAGCATTAGTCCTCTGGGATGAAAAGCCTGCTTGTGTGAGATTTGATATTTAAAAAATGAGCCTGCGGTTGCTTTGGTTTGCTGGAAATGTTGTAAAAGTGCATAAACCTCTTGTTGCTTATAGTTTCCTAACAGTTTACATAGACGTGTATCATCCTCTTGTGCACCCCTTAAAAGATTTGCTTAGTTTGCTTTTGTGTACGTGTGTGTGTGTGTGTGTGTGTGTCAGTCCCAGGCAGTCTCGAGGTTATGAAACTTCCCCTTTAACAAGAAGGAAATCTTACGACCGTGCATACAGGTACATACTCTGTGATGCTTAATCATGTTTTTTTGGACTGTGAAATCTATTTTTCCGACTTTTTCTGACTCTTTGTGTCTTCCCCTTTCTTGAACCTTCCTCACCCTCCCACCTTTTATCAGGCCTACTGATGGCTACACTCCCCCCTCCTCGCCTCCTCTGAGGACCAGGAACGACCGTAACGTCTTCTCAAGGCTCACCAGCAACCAGACCCAAGGTTCTGCTTTGGACAAGTGAGTAAACTCCTGCATGGATACACACACTCACACACTGCTTTTGTCATTTTGTGTGTTTATTCTCATCCTTAATTCAGTCTCACTTTGACTGAATGAGGCATATCTTTATTATTATTATTTTTTTCCATTGTTTAAGGTGTAAACTGACCCTGTGGATAGGCTGAAGGTCAGGCCTGATGAGGGGAAAGGGCTTTTGTCTGCAGTGTAGATGAGCCTCTTTGGAGTGTGCTGCTCCAGCTGTTTATCTTCAAATGAATCCCACTGTTAGACAAAGAGACTTTTCACGTGGCATTAATGTAGTTCCTTAGGGGACAGATGGTGCAGACACCCACAGAATCCAGGTTTTAACCACACTCAAGAGGCAAAGAACAGAACGCAGAGCTGAGACAAAGATCTGATCCACCTTACCACAACCACAGGCTGCACAGAGCTGCATTTAGCAACACTAACAACGAGGTGTAATTGCAGTGTGTTTCCAGTCCATATATAGGAGTTACCAGGAAACAAATGCTAATGAGGAAGGAGGCAGCTTGGATAGTAGCGTCCTCTGTAGAAACAAACAGGGCTGTTGTTGGGGAGAAAATACAAGATGTGCTATCAAATGTCTGTTTTTGAGAGGCTGTCGTGCACAATGACAATGCACATGATTTGCTTTAGGGTGAGAAAAAGAATAATCAGGTCGTACAATCTAATCAAGTCTAATTAAAAGCAGCCCTGTAATATCTTATCTCATAATAATCAGATTTGCTGACGCTGTGTCAGAGAGAATTTGGCTCAGATTTATGGTGATTTTTGATCAGGCTGTTGTCAGGTTAAACTTGCCCTTTTTTAATAGTTTTTTTTAATCTTGTGTAAATACATAAAAGTAAAAAAATGTAATAAACACCACAACGTGCAAGTGTGTAGGTCCAGTTAGCTCCATCATGTGGAGACACATTTAGGGTATGAGATGAATGTTAATGTCAGCTGCGAAGGTGCCAGGACTGAAATGAGCAACCAGCCTTTCGCCTTCCTGCTCACAGTCGATTCCAGCGTTCCACTGTGACAAATGTCACCAGTTAATTTCAGTCAGCGTCGGGCTCTGCTGTAAAGTTGTTTGTTTTGTAATCTTTATTAATCCGGAAATTCTGAACATTTCTCAGCTTTATCGACCCCTAATTGTTAGCGAGTGTGCCGTGTGAAATGAGTTAGTGCAAGGTTTGTGTTTGTGTGCGCTGCACATGTGAATATTTGTTTGTGTGTGTGTGAGTTGGAGCCTGTGGGTGCTCATTATCTGGAGCAGGAGTAGGTAAATGAGTTGGCTCTTGCCATCGTTCCGTGCAGCTGTTCTCGTCGGTGGCCATTTTGAATAGGTTGGGAGGATGTTTATGTTTAGGTTGTTGCATGATGTTCCCACAGGAGGTGATGCAGGATGATGAAGTGGTGTGAGGTTTTTTTTCTCTTTATCTCCTGTGGCAGGGTGAATTTGCATTTTCACAACTCGCAATTTGATGAAAGGAATGAACATCTTTGTTCATATGCACTTGTATTTTGAAGCGACTTGTGTGATGTAAATGTTTTGTTCGCTGAGGTCCATATCTATTCGTATGTACTGTGTAAGAGCCATCATTTAAACCATTATATTCCTTTTATTTGCTTTCATCATCTTTCAGCATTACTGACACTGACCCTTACTTGACACTTAATTCATCATCACAAGCATAAATTCAAAGCTAATTGCTTAATAATTAATTAGAAAGCCATTTTTAATCATCTGTATAAATTCTGTGTAATTGGGTGTCAAATGAGAGGCTGCAAAGACAAGAAAGTGATGTTCTCAAGTACAACTTTGCAAGTTCACCAAACCTGTCAAAATGCATTAAGATGTTTTTTTATGTGTTTGTGAGTGTATGGATGCATTCAGTTTCTCTTTTTTGACTGATTATATTTGCATAGACTGGTTGGGTGCGACTGGGATCAGGCGTTTGGCACGGGTTTAAAAGATGCATGAGAATGAGGAAAATTAATTTTGAACAGAGTTTTTTTTTCATCTGCTGTTGGATAAAGAGGCTTTGAATCCCAGTTCTGTTTTTTTAATCTTCGCACAACAATTGCATCCTCCAAAACCAATGAATTTCAAAAGGATTTTGTCTTGAGAGTCTGAAAGAAAAATGGATATTACTATGCTAATAGCCACCCTGGCCAGCAGTAAATACCAAGAAATTGAGTAATTTTTATCACCTTTTAACACTGGTCCTCCCTCCAGACGTATCCACAGCCATTTTGTTTTATTATTTCGTGCTCACGAGTGTAAAGCATGGGCTTTCTTACTGACAAACCTGAGGCTATGAAATATTTATAATATAATCAGACTTTTATTGCACTGTTACACACATACCAGTCTTTCCCTTTGGGGTTTTTGTGGAGGGACAGTATTGGTGTGGTCTGGATTTTTTTTCCCTCGACAGCTCTGAGCGGGCTCACCTGTGAGTTTGATTGACATCCTTTTCCTTCATTCCAGATTTTTCCCTTCTGTCAACCCTGTTCGCTGTCCTATATGTTCTTTTCTGTGCAAACTTCTTGAATATGGCTGGAAAGAGTAGATGTGGGAATGCACACTGGTGCAGTGGAGTCATACATAAAGGATAAAGGCTGCAAAAGGATAGAAATTATAATATGCAGTTCTTTGACTTGTATGTGTGACTGCCCTGACATCAGTTTTTCCTCCTTGAATACTTCCTTTTTTTCAGAACCTTTTTTCTTCCTTGTTGAATTGAATTGTTCAGCATATTGCTGAGAGTTACACAAGAAGATTGATACCGCTGTCATTTCAGTACACTGAATGTGAGGCAACAGCCAGCAGCCGGCTAGCTTAGCTCTACACAGACTGCAAATCAGGGCTGGGCATTATATGGATGTTCTGCAATCCATATTATATAATGAGACGAGATAATGTCTTAGCTTTTGGATATAGTTATGTGCTGATATGGCTCTACTGCTGCCATATTCTGGTTTTAAAGGCTGCATAACAGTGATGTGGAGTCATTTTCTGAACTGATTGAGCTGTTCTAATATTTGCCTTTCTCCACTGAGTCATTACATCCATATCACTGATAGTTATCAAAATCTCACTGTGTTAATATTTTGTAAAAGCACCAATAGTCATCACTGTGATTTTGTTGTAGTATCGATATCAACATACTTGGTCAGAAAAAGTTGTGATATTTGATTTTGTCCACTTTGCCAAGCCCTAAAAACAACCAGGGCTGGGTATCGTTAAGAAAAATTTTATATCGGTACCAATACTGATAGCTTGACTTCGATACCGATCCCCAAATGATACTTTTTTTGATACCAATGTTCTCTAATGTGTTTTATTAAAAGATTACATTACATACACTTATGGTCAGCCATGTCTCTCGATATAATCTGGTGTTTTTCCTGCAAAGCACGAGTGTACAGCAATCAACAGTACTATTAGATTTTGGCACTATAAGCATGCTGCATCCGTATTGACTCACTGATTCTGATGAGATTAACTCCTTTGGTCAATCAATTCCAAATTTCGATACCTGATATTTTTTGATATTCTGTACTCAATAGTATTGAGGCGCTCCGGTCGGTCTCATAAAAATATTGAAGTTCGATACCCAGCCCTACTTACAACTGAGCATTTAGCCCACTTCATTAAAAGTAGAGCGATAAACATCACGTATCGCAAAGCAGCCTTAAAATACAGAGATACGTTTTCTGATCGGCACTGCTAGAAACAGGGTAAAATAGCCAACGTGAAGGGTAAAAAAAAAACAAACAAACTGCATCCCAGCATCTCTAAAGCACCTCTGCAAATATTTTTGTTAAATAGAAATGAGACATAACCTGTAATTTATTGGTGCCCATTAGCAAACTTGGTTACTTTCATACAGAGCCAGGCTGTTTCCTCCTGTTTCAGCATGGCTAAGCTGAGCTAAGCTAAGCTGTCTGTAGTCTTATATCTGAATGGACAGACATCAGAGTCAGGTATCAATCTTCTCATCTACTTCTCAACAAGAAAGCGATAAGAGTATATCCCCAGTTATTTCTTTAAATCTTTAACCTTTAATGTTAGCCACTTAACCAGAGATTGCTTGTGTGGGTGTACCTGCAGTAAACACGCTTTGCTGAGGTAAACATCCGCAGACAGTGGTCAAAGAATTCAGCCTGCTCGGTGGTTTTCTCTGAGAAGAAGCACATTTAATGGCAAACTGCCTGATAATCACTGAACAAGCTGTATTGTTTGACTGAGCTTTCCTCCCTGTTTGCTCACAGCTTTATATCTAAAACCCTTCCTCTAGTTGCTCCTCCTTTTAACCCTCTGCCAGTAACCCTTCAGTCTTTCCTTAGCGTGGTTAACCCTTTCCTCTTCCCGCCCCACCCCTCCCTCCCCTCTCCTGCTCCTCTTCTGCCTCCAGGTCGGATGACAGCGACTCCTCGCTCTCCGAGGTGCTCAGGTAGAGGAACTGTGTTTGTCTTTCTCTCTGTTTTTCCATTCGCCTGTTAACTCACCTGGTGTCATCTCGTCTCCACCAGTGTTCAGTGACTCATTTCTACCTCCTTTACTCCCCCCTGTGGGTGAGGTCGCTGTGGTGCATGTTTTAACCACATGCGCGTTTCTCCACCTGTGTAATGTTGTGTTTCTCTGTGGTGTTGCTCGCACACGAGACCTGACTGAACCTTACCACTTTTCTACAGGCTGCAGAGAAAGAAGCAGAAACAAAAAATGTGCACCATGTTTTTTAAATGAACATCTTATTCCTAAATTATTGTGAAAGACTCATAATCAGTCATTACCTAGATGTGTCATAACTTAATTCCTGTAAAGACTGTAGTGATCAATGGCAAGAAATTAGGATGAGTTAAAGGAATAAGAATCTGAAAAAAACAACAACACACATTTGCTTTCTTGTCGGCGTAAGATGAGGTGATCTTTGTCACTTCTGTGTAGCTGGAGCCAGCAGCCAGTAATCTGACATTAGGACAAATTGTGAAAAACAGCAAACCAGGCCAAGTGTAGAAATGACAAATGATGGTTTATTTATTTATTTATTTATTTTGACATAGTGGATAGTGGTGGATAGAATACTGAAAATTTATATTCAAGTGAGAATTCAATTACCATGCCATACCAGCAAGTAAAAGTAAAGGGGTACTCAGTTACTAAATTACTTAAAGTACTTTCCAATTTAATATTAGTTTACAATCAGTTATTATTTTACAATTAACAATTTAAAAGCCAACGGACCATTACAGCCACAAAGCAAGTAAATGTCATTAATATCAAAGATTAACATCACACATGGCTAACTACATTTGCACTTACAGAATGTTCTACTTAGTAATTAGAGGAGGAGTTTAAAAGAGAAAATCTCAGTGTTTTTCAGGAGGTACAGCAAACAATCATTTCAGCCTATTTGTTGTCTTTTTAAAATTTTTGGTATAAAAAGTGTGTCCAGATGTGGTCACACATTTTCACAGGAAGCTGCCTCTTGTTCTTGTTTTACTTCGTCATCATTGCATCATTGACAAAAGTCAGACAAAAGTGGTGCTCCTTTTTCTTTCAAGCAGCTGCAATCTGCATCTGCAGCTCTCGACCCCTGCACATGGAACAGAGTAGTTGTAGTGAAGGTATAGATGCCAAATGTAGTGAAGTAAAAAACATTACAGGCTCAAACAAAAAATGAACTCACATAAAGAGCAGGAGTACAGTTATAAAGACAGAAAATGAAAAGTACCTGCTCAGTGGCTCCTTGGGGTCTTGTTATCACTGTGAGTTTGCCAGCAATCCAACAGATGCTCAGTGCACTGATGTGAGAGCGGGATCCATCTTCTCACCTAGCTTTTGGCAAGAAATTTCCCAAATGTCAAACTGTTCCTTCAAGACAAATAAAATAAATTGCATAATAATGATAAAAACAGAACTTTCTATTCAAACCTTCTATTCCTTTGTCTGTCTCTCTATCACACACGCGCGCGCGCACACACACACACGCACAAACTGAATCACCTCTCTCCTGTTTGTTTTTCTGTGTTCTGCAGAGAGCACACACTGATCTCCCCCCCATGTTTTCATTAGTGTGCCGGCCTCATGGTGCCTGGTCCTGCAACATCCATTAGCAGCCCTTGCATAGTGCATAACACAGCACACTGTGATATCTTCCACAGGCGTTGTTAAAATGGGAACACGGTCTGCCATTTGGACCAGTGCAATGCTGTAAGAAATGGAGTGATGCATTAGGCAAAGTTCATATCATGTGCAGTACATATCCTCAAAAAGCTAAACAAAGGAGAATTTATGGGGACAGTATTCAAAATAATGCAACATTACAGATGCTAAGCAGGTAAGCAAAGTAGTGTAGGCTTTAAGGATATAAGCATATATACAGTAAAAAAAAAACATAAATATGTCATTGCTTAAAGGGGTCATATTGTGCTTTTCTGTCTCTCTCAACCTATAAATGATGTTACAAAGTCAGATTGCTGTTTTAAATGATGCCAAGGTAAGGGTTTGTAGCAGTAATCTCTGTGGGCTGTTACTAATGGCTCCATTCTCTTCAGTTTTTTAAAATCTCAGACCACTAGTGTGTCACAGTGTGCTGGGCTTTCCTATAGGTTCATGTGGAAGGTGTGTGTTTGAACTGGCCAATCAGAGCAGAGTAAGCCTTTAAAGGCGGGACAGGAGCTAAAACAGAGCGTCTCGTACAAAAATCCTGGAAAAAACAGCAGTCGGCTGTATGAGAAAACAAATGAGTTTTTTGAGCATCAAAGCATGTAAACGTGCTCTAGCAGAAACAAAAAATAAAGTATGAACCCAAAGAATGAGCATAACGTGGCCACACAAGGATAAAAAAAATGGTTACCAGCCTTCCTTATTTATCCTCTGATGAAACATAAGATCGTCCTCTGACAACATGATCGAGTTACCAGCCTTCAGAGTGGAAAGGTTCATTCAAACAAAACAGCACATTCAATTCTTCTTCTGCTTTTCAATCTCCTATCCCCTTCCTTTTCCATTTATTAAAAATCATATTAATAGAATGCTCACATGTAGGGTTATTTTCTCTTTTTATCAAAGAAAAACCCTGCGTTTTATCATCAGTCTCTCCAAAATGGAATTGGACCAAATCCATGGTGGGACAGATTGTATGTGATGCTGTGTTCACTCTGCACACCTGCCGTCAGGTTTTGCAGCTTCCCCACATGTAGCACGTACCCTTGGCATGTGATCGGCGGTGGAGGTGGTGAACAGAGAGTCAGCACCCACCTGACGGGCGCAGAATGGATGCTGCATGTGGTGATGACGTCTCAGGACGTGCTGTGGTTTATTTTGAGTTGCAGGCTGCTGTGTAGTCGGTGTTTGAGGCTGTGGCTGTTGTTAACAATTGATTTGAGCTTATTCTGTGTAAGCTGGTTCTCTTTTGAGTTTCGTGAGACTTGACGTGCATGGAATGTTTTTGCACTGGCTGAT
>JAQFJA010000012.1:19947002-19957675 GCA_029874485.1 Naso brachycentron | reverse complement strand
ACACGTGAGCACGCACACATTTATATGACAAATAAACATAAAAATGGTTGTTTTAAAAGGCAGTATTTGAAATTGGAGTCTCCGTTAAGCCAAAAACTAAAAGCACTCTTTAGAAAATGCAATGGTTTTATAAGATTTAATTGCGCTGTTTATTATCACTCTCACTAAATACCACTTGTCTTTGGTTATGACGGAGACTAAGAACAAAACAAACAACCAGTGGACTTCCAAGTTTTCTACAGTTTCTTTCTTACCAAGCTGGAAACTTCACTTTATTTTCCAACCTAGACAAAAAAGTTTGTCCTCCTTCAATAATTCAGTTTGCATTGTGTTTTGTGTACATGTCTCGCCTTGATAGTCTGTGGTGGGGGTGGCAGAGGTGACAGCTGTCATAAAACTAAGTCAAACCCAAACTACATGTAAAAATGCTTTCACTTCAGCTGACAGTGGCCTCCCTAAGGAGGAGAGTCCTAAAAATGTCTCATTATAACATAAACAACATAAACATACAGTCATTTAATCTATTTTTACATGATGGTGAGTCATCTCATTATGGTTTTCTCATCAAACATCCCTTCGTCTTATTTCCAAAGAGCACTATATATAGCTGGGCTTTTTTGGCCACAGTTCAAGTGGAATTGACTATCTGGAAGGGATTCACTTGAGCGCACTCCAGAGGGTTTCTATATTCAGTTTCTGGGTCAGAGGAAATGAAAAAGAGTAATTTCCAAAGTTTTTGGATGGACTTTTTTGTATTTGAGAAGTTACCGTATAAATCACAGGCTGAGTGAATAATTCAGACTGAAGCTAAATGGCATGAAAGGTTATCCAAAAAATAGCTGAATAAAGAAGGTCTGCTCTCCTGTTATCCTCCTCAGATATCTTTTTGTTGTGCAGGAGCCCTTTGCTGCATTGCTCCTGCATGTCACAAGAAATTTTGTATGCATTATTCATCAAGCAGCAAAAAAAGTTCAAACAAAAAGCAAATGATTCTCAAACTTTTAAAGCTGATGTTCAGCAGCTATACTAAACATTTGGCATATTTTATTATCATCACGACGACATATGACGATGGTTATTTAACTATGATGATGACGAAGGTCACCTGACTTGTCCTTTCCTGTATATCCAAATCTCATAACTCAAAACTCATAGGATTAAAATGCACGAGATCGCACATTAAATCTTTTTAGAGTGTCAAAATACGTGATCGCCTCGTTAGGCCAAATTTAATATGACAGCTAAGTGGCACATGACTAGAACACCCAATATTAAATGTCACAAATTATCTTCTTTTTTGCTTTTTACCACACAAGCTAAACAGAAACTACCAAAAACAAGAGTACAAAAGTTTAAAAACAAGAGAATTAATATATATATACAATATTAACAAAGAATCTCACATTCCAAATTGTCATCACAGTACCAACTAATGTCAGATTCCTCTGCAAGGTTTTTCCCACAGCCTCTGCTCTGGCCACTGGAGTGTTCTAATTAAACACTTCAAACAGCTCGTCACATCTATTTTAGTTCTTCCAGATTCCCTCTTTGCCCTCAGTGTGTTGTCTAATGCATGGTAGGCATCAAACAACACTTGCCCATTGGCACTGGACTACAACTTGAACTTAGACCTTTCTGCATCAGTTCTGTGGTCATCCTCAGGTTGCTGCTGCGGCATCTACAGTCTCCCACAAATGAGATAAAGATGGCAGAAGCAGCAGGGATGTTAACAATTATCTGACTACTGCCAAGCAGTTATATGACTTGGCAGTCATGGAGTCATCAAATGAGTGGCTAACATCACAGATGTTCAGCTGAATTAAGAACTGAGTACTGTTACTAAGCCCTAAGCACAAACCCTCAGCAGGCAAATAACCTCACATCTGAGACGTTGCTTTGCAAATGTCTTAGCCAACAAGTGAGGGAAATCTTTTCTAAGATAATTACCCCTATAACCATCATCTAGATGGGCAGAGTCAAAGGTTGATGTCAAATCTTTTAACACTCAAAAGTGTTGAAGCCCGACACCTTTGATTCTCTGTCTAACAACACTGTGTTTATGGTTTCAGACGGGCGATACTGATTCAAATTCCACAAAGAGAAAAAAAAACAAAACACTCAGTGGGTAAAGTGTTCTGTTTCCTTTTGATTCTGTTTTTAATTTCAATGCTTTAACTATTTAATCTGAGCATTCCTGCATCAGTGTAAAAAATAACCTTATGGGTGTTGATTTGAAATATTAGAACATATATTTGATTGCACACAAATAATTTGTCATTGCAGTAGGTGGGCTGTCAGGGGACTGCACCAAGATTGACCAAAATGCATATAAGCTGGTCATCCTCCTTTAACAGTTAAATGAGCATCTCTGGAGATGTTGAAATCCTTCTGAACATGCTTATCAAGTACAATAACTAGTGACTCAAACACCGTTGACTGTAATCAGTCTCACTGATTCTTTTTCTTGGCCAGTGTGTTTTAGTGATATTTAGAGGTAATGTGTAACATGAGCATGTTTGGATATTATATTAGTAGTTGTTATGCAGTAGTCTTAAGTCAATCAAGATATCATAGGATGAATAATATAGTTGTGCTTCCAGAAACAATAGTGCATTTGAATTGTGTGGCGCTCAGACACTAAAAATTTCTGTAGCTATGGGTGACTGTGTTTGATCAGTGTGTAAGTGATCTTGCTCCTCTGGTGTCTTCTTATCACATAGTCTATAGTCACTGCTATTATGGCACAGGGTGTTTCAGATCAATCTAGTGCAAATGTACGGGCTACATTACGAGCTAGCATGCAAGTTAGTTAGCTAGCTGACTAGCTTCTAGCTAACTGCTACTAGCTAATTAGCCTATGGAAAATGCCTGAACATGAGCCTCCAGCAATGTCTGTTATTAGGCAACGTTCAGACTCCAGCACAATATGTCTTTTCTGTTTACTGCTGGGTGGAGGATCAATGTTTCTGGCAAAACACTCTAAGGCCAGGGACACACACGGGGCTGAAGCTCTGCGAAGTATGGACATGAGAGAGGACAGGACAAACAAACCCAAACAGCTCTGGAGGGACCCACTTACTGTTGAGCAAACCCAAGGAACTACGGAAAAACCCGGCTATTGCCGAGCACACTATGCTCACTGAACTATGCTCAGTCAGTCAGTCAGTCACGGACACAGTCGAGTGTTGGGCAGGTCCCTTCCGGGACCAGCCAAAAACTATTGTTAGTAATAGATAAAGGTGCTATCTGTAACATTTAGCACCAATTTCAGTGCAACTTCTTATCAACAGAGTAGTCAGATTAGTCCTGTGTATCATGTAGATTGCTGCTGTCTTGCTGAAACCACGCTATGGATGTACGAGAGTGTTGAATTTTGACTGAATGATGTGAAACTGTTTCCACATCAGAGGCTGAACCCGAGCCTGCGGGGTGTAAATCAGAAATTCTAATGGAGCTGTACATTACTAACACTGTGCTTTATTATTTTAGTATGTGAACGATCAATTAAGATTGGGCCAAAAGATTTTGAAGGATTTGACCACACTTTATAGCCACATTCAAACAAAGTTAATGACATTTAGAGTGAGGAAACTGTGATTGGTGCTAAGATGATGCACTTATGACCTTTTATGATAATACAGCAACAATCTGGTTAAGCTTTTTTTTTTTTTTTTTTTACAGGGTTACATAAAGTGACAAATCTCCATGATAATCCTTTTTCATGAGTGAAGCTTTTATTATGCTGAATGTTTTACCAGAAGCATTTTGTTTGCAGCCCCAGTCTTTCTCTGGGCAGTTTTTTAACTCAGTATGGATCCAAATCCGCCTTGGGTAATCGTCATAAGTCATTCCTGTCATGCTTTAACTGCTTCTTCTTGCTCTCTCTTGTCTCATTGTGTCTGCCTTGTTTTTGTCTTTATGGCCCTTTTCCCCCCACATCTGCCCTCATCAGTGGTATTCAACCACAGGAGGTAAAGAAAATGGATAGAAAGATGGATTCAACACATTGTTGTCAGGTATTAACATCAAACATGTCAGTGACAGACTGTATAGCTCATTTCTGGAAGTTTGTCAGATCTGCTGTGGATGGAGGAAGCATCCAGATCCTATCACTGAACTTACATTTCTGTCAACGTCCATATCTTTTGTATTTTTTGAGTTGTGTACTTACCTTATCCTAAATGTTTCAAACAATGTTTAAACTCAGAGAAATCTTTGATTTTATTTGAAGTAATGGTGTGTGCCAATTTGTTGCCTGTCACTTTTGCAGCAACACCAGCCTACAGTTTCAGTTTTCAAAATAATTGCTAATTACCTTGCTGTCAGTCAACCCTTTGTTTAATTGGTAAATTATTTCAGCTGTATATGAATAAAACAAAACATAGTTTTCAAGCTTTTTGTAGTTGCAAAATTCTAAAGTTGTACATTTCTTTTGTTTTGTATCACATTGGGGTGGCTGTGGCTCAGAAAGTAAGGCAGGTCGTACCACTCAGAAGGTCGATGGTTTGATCCCCGGTTCCCAAGGTCTACATGTCAAAGTGTCCTTGGGTAAGATACTAAACCCCAAATTGCTCCTGACGACTGTGCCATTGGTGTGTGAATATGTGTGTATGAGTTCCTGAAGAGGAGGCTGGCTCTTTGTAGAGAAGCAACCTTGCTGTTAGTGTGTGAATGTGTGTGTGAACGGGTGAATGCTGACTTGTGATGTAAAAGCACTTTGAGTAGTTGAAAGACCAGAAAAGTGCTGTATAAATACAGTCCATTTACCATTTAAACCTCTGTTGAAAGGTCATGGATATGAAGTAGAAGGAAAAATATGTATATTTTACAAGTACTTCAGATCCCATGCTTCCAGTGCTGCTTTTTTTTCTTTTCTTTTCTTTCTGCTACAGACAGATGAGTTTAGGCCCTACGTCCACGGCCTCTGGGAGTGGAAACCTGCAGATACCTCGCCTGGGTCCAGACCTTTGTATCCGCCCACTCCACTGAGCTCAGCTGACAGATTCTACCGGAAACCGAGTGTAACAAGTTGACAATTCTGTCTGATATCAGGCAAGCAGATACTTTCATTCAAGGTCAGGCTCCTCTGCAGGTGTCCGGCTTCAGTCTGCACACTTCAAAGTGAGGGGCTCAGGAGTTTCGTGCAGTTGCTCCTCTCGCATTAAAAGAAGGCGGCTGAGGTGGTTCAGACTCCTGGTAAGGATGTGCAACCTTTGCAGCATGACCTACATATAGAGGACCTCGGGTTACACCGACATGCAAGCTGGCACTGGAGGTGTAGTTTGGGGAAGTTTTGGATATCACACTTGATGGAGAACACTAACGCAAGGCAAAAAAGTTGGTTTACCATATGCGTGCAACTTTCTGGAAGAACAGTCTGCAGGTTTCTGGATTAACTGGTGACCTTTGCTTGAATGTGTCTCAACAGAAGGTACAAGAGGGAGTTTATTTGAAGTTTTTTTTAGATATTCTGCTTATGTGATCTGTTGACACAAACTGAGCTCATGATGAGAAAGATTTACGACCACACAAAAACTTTTGTTGAAATTAGCATAATTTCAATGTTTCTTCTGTTTCAGCTAGATGACAGACACAGCCAGCAAATAAAGAAAAATGTTTTGATGCGCCATTTCAAAAGGGCACCCGCACCCATAAAGGGCAGCAGCTTTCGTCCTCCGTGACCCCAAACATCTCCCATTCAGGATACTATTTCTACACAGAGCTGCATATCATGAACAACATAATACATGTGAAGTGACACAGAGAGGTCACAGTGTCTGTAGGTGTTCAGCTGCAACACTGAAATAAAAATAGTTTAAATCGTATTCGAAAGATGCACATTTCCAGTCAAAATTTTGGACACTTCCTCATTCAAGTAAATGGCAAAGTGTGTCCAAACTTTGTCTAGAGTGTGAAGTTCTATAAAGTTAGGCATATCAGAACTATGTTGCTCATAATTTTAAAATATGGTTAATATTCTGGTATTGTCAGTCAGTCATCATCAGTCAATTTCAAAGGTCTCATGCAGGTCCAAACTTCAAAGGTGTATGTTAAAAGGAGAGGAAGAAGAGAAAGAATAATTATAATTAGAAGAGAATGATTAGTTAGAGCAGCAGTGAATAGGGTATAATTGAGGAGTAAAAATGTATAATTGCTATGAATTTAATTAATAAAGTTGACATCAATGTCTGTTTCCTCCAGAGAAGCAACAAGCCAAAATGCACAATTAAAAATGAGCCACGATCTTCACATTAAGAATAAGTTATCATGTAGATATAACCTCACTGTCAGTCATAGTTTAATCTTTCGAGTTGCTAAATAGTGGAAGAAGTAGAGAATAATCTGTACTAGAATTAAACTTAAAAGTAATGTAGCAGCCGTGGGAGCATTTTACAGTTTGTCAATTTATGATACTAATATAAAGCAAGCTGACACATAATATTTATTTTAAAGTATGCAATGTTTGGAGAAAATATTCTAGATGTAACGGAAGCCATTCTGAGTTCCCCCTAAAAACAAATATTACATGGAAATAATGTAAATGTCTATATGTAAATAGGCTGTGCGTGAAACAAAAAGCCTTATTCAATGTTAAACTGCAGTGGTGACATGAGTCTAATGCAGACTGGTAGAAAATTAACCCTAAAAACAAAGGCAACAATCTGAGGGAAAACCAATTCAGCCATTAATTTACATTTGTCAAATGCCTGTTTAATTAGCAGCAGGGAAGCACCGCAATGAGGCACCATAATAAATGTGTCAAACAACAAGTAAATGAGACAAACAAGCTCATACAATACCACAATAATACCACCGCAAAGTACACACATGGGCATAGAACAGCAGTGGGAGCAAGTCTTGGCGGCCGGGAGCAGCTGGGAGCAGCACAATTGCAATCATTCCCTCTCAGACGTCCAGACTTACAGCAGTGTTCGCTAACAGGAGCAGCAACAGGCAGAACGGAGCTACAGAGTGCCAGTTTGAATAGCCAGCCATATTGCATGAGGTGCATTTGACATAGCCTATGTTACAGCAGGTGAAGTGTGGAGTGTTGCAGCAGCTCTTGTGGTCTAACTGAAGTGGCTCAGCAGGCTTCACTCATTACCTCAGCACCTGTACAGTGGAGATAACAGCAGAACGAATGGACATAATGTATTTTTAGAAAGCGAAATTTAGAAGAGAAATCCAAACCAGGACTGTGTTTTTATAAAAGCATAAAGGATCACGAGCACAAAGGTGGAATAAGGTGGAAAACGGAGAGAGGCATCCTGGGAACCTTCACCAGAACCAGCAATGGATGAAAAACAACAACACCTGCAACTGTCGATCAGGCGTCTCATTACACAGAGCCAGAGGAGAGAAACCCAGCTAGGAGGAAGTGAGAGCCTCTCGTCTCCGGTTTCTAATTTCCTTTGGATGATAATTCCAAAGTCTCAGAAATGACTCTTGTTGGTCCTACTACGATGTAGCTAGAAAACAAAGTGATGCTGCTGGTGGCAGCTCTCTCACTGTCAAACATGACTATTCTTGTTTTATGGCTGCAGATACACAAAGTCATGTCACATGTCCTTACCGCAGCACAGGCAATCTCAGTTTAACATCGTGCTCCACAGAGTACTTAAAGACAAGATCTCTCTCTTTATTTATTAGTTGTAAATCAATGAAAACATTACCTCTTGGTTTCAGTTTTTGGTATCTTTATGATCCCTGCCTCAGGATGTGTGCTTTAAATTCTTCAGGCAGGTGTAAGTCTTTTCAAGGTTTGTCTGCGGTGCTTTACGGCTCATTTCTCTTGTCTGGGCCGTCTGATTGTTTTTAACCAACAACCTTTTTTGAGTGTCATGCTACCTTTGCTGGTATCTGAGACTAGAATCACACTCTGTCCTCTTTGCATTAATGAGGTGATGGGTCTAATATTTATATTCCATTTGGCTCCGTTCCAATTCCATTAAATTTGGGCTTACGGAGACTATTAAAGGGAAATTCAGACTTCAGTTTTAATTGATGACATCGTTACCATCAAACATTGTTCAGTCTGTGTATGTTGTAAGTCAAGAACCTTTGCATCATCGAGACTGTCCGATTCTTGATAATCTCACATTTTACATTTGGCCTTTTTCATTTCATCATAACACTTTATGATTGGGTTGACTTTTCCAACACTGAAATATTCATTCCTGTTAAAGTTTTCGAGGGATTTTCACATGTGAGGGGACTCAAAAACCTGTTTGCTGCTGCTATAAGGCCCCCCAAAAAACTTAAGAGCCAGTAATCTCCTTATGTTTCATGTAAATCTTAAATATTTGCATGATGAGTTGTCAGTCACGCCCACGCATTCTCTTTAGTAACACCTCCTCAACAGACGACAGATGGTTAACATTTGGTAATCCTGTTTTTGGGGAAGAAAATTAGGTTTTTAATGATGTTTGTTTCATCTGCAATTTATGGAACCCAATGGTGTGTGTGTTTGTGTGTGTGTCAGATTGACTATAGTGTGTCAGACAGCAAAGATGTGACTGTGACATCTCTGCTGATTATCCTGGTGCAAGAGTCCTAATCAAGACTTATTTCTTTGCAGTGGAAAAGGAATGACTGGAATAGGAAAACAGTTTTTTTCATATCATCCTCTGTGATCCTTATCCTGTAATGCGTGCACACACCCGGCTCTCACATATGTGCATGGACATCAGCAGTCACCTGCTGTAACTAGGGATGTGAATGAATGTGAACGCTGCAGCAAAAAAGCAATTGTGTTGGTGATCAGCTTCAATTTATTTTCAGTCACAACGTGTGTGAATCAGGGTGGGGCTGAGCTCATCAAAGAACATAATCAGTAAGTGAATGTCGCCATCTTCTGGAGGTACAATGCACTAACATAGTGCTAAAATAAGTGGGCGTGTGTGTTTTTCTTCAGATGATCAGTGGACAAATCTGGGTCAAACTGTTGTCCAAATGTATTTCAAATAAGCAAGTCAGGTTTAGAAATAGTCTAATGAAAAAAGGCTTTAGTTTACTTTCATCTCTAGCCTGGCTTTTATAAAATCTGTCCTGTCTCTGGTGCTGTGCATGGCCTGGAGTACCTCTGTTGGGGCAGCAAAAATTAAATCAGCAAACAGGAAGTGTCTGGTTCAGTTTTTGCATCCCAGTAGCTGTCACTCTGTTGTTTCTATCTGTCTTTCACAGCTTCTGTCAGCACTCATTTAACCACAAAGACATACACGTGAAAAAGCCTCAGGCTGAAGTTATTTTCTGTCTGTCTTAGTTTTACAGTCAATAATATCAATAATCAGCCAAAGGGCCTTCATTTTGACCTCATAACCCCAGTCGACAGTGTGTTTTGATTATGTTGCTTTTTTTGGTTATAGTCACTTCCTCTGCTCTCATCATTTTCACAAGTTTTAAGAATCTAATGTGCTTTTCTCATTAAACCAACATGAGCTGATAATGTTTTTTGGTGCCACATTAACTAGGCAGAATAAAGTTTTCTGCCAAGAGTTGCTAATATTAAACAATTAGCTTCAGGAGGAGGTAATTTCACATACATTAAAAGTGTTTTTGTGATTTTGGAGAGGTCTCTGTGAGCTCTTTCTCAGACTTCAGAGGAAGCGGGGTTAACCTGCACAACTGTGCTTATTCATTTAAGTACTTTGTGGCTTCCTCTTTTTCAGTGTGGCCAAAAATACGCCCAGGTTCCATTTAACTAACCAAATTGGAAGTCATTAATGGATTTGAATTTTCTTGCTTCAGTGTTGAGTGTGAACACAGAAAATTGGCTGCATATTTTCTTTCCTTCTCATCAATCAGTTTTGTGACATAAATGTTCATGTTGGTTGAATTGCCATGTTTGGATGAAATACTGACATATTTTACTTAATTATTTTACTTTTACATAGCAAAACCACACTTAAGTCATGCATTCAGACAACAACTTCAGTAAAAGTACATAAGTATTGAAAGCTAATGTCGCCTACTCGTGTATTAACAGTAAAAGTACTCTGTGGTGTACATTGGCACCATAGAGTAGGCTACTTATTTATTTCTGTAATATTTTTAGATGCATTATCAAGCATTTTAATGTTGTAAAGGTGGCTCTTAATACTTTATAGTTACTGTGGGTTGTTTTCAGCAATTCATCACTTTTTATAAAATAATCATATTTTTGTTAAATCTATATATTAACAACAGACGTGAAATATAGTGGAGTAAAAAAATGGATATTTCCCTCTGAATTGTAGTGGAACAGAAGGTTGGAGTAGCGTGAAATGTTAGCATGATAAGTGTCCCATTACCCGGCGACACTACAGTTAGCCCACCTGATACTTTTTTTTTTTTTTTTTTTTAAATCTTTATTGAAACTTTCAGCATACAACATGTGCAAAAAAGGGTATAAAAACCAACATTCAAATTCGGTCTCAAGGTATCAAAACAGAGTATGCAAAGTAAGGTGTTGCATCCAACAACTCTTAAACAAATGTTTTTTTTGTTGCTGTTGTTGTTGTTGTTGTTTTAATTGAAATCTTTATTGAACGTCCAATACCGAAGATACATAGAACATAGAAAAACAAATCAATCCAGTTCAGTATCATCAACCAAAAAAATAAGATTTTCATAGGTTATATGAAATAGCAAAACAGTCATTAATAATAGCATTAAATGGGAAGAGAGAGAGAGAG
>JAQFJA010000012.1:19903211-19913881 GCA_029874485.1 Naso brachycentron | reverse complement strand
CTAGTTAGCGTTATAGCTATCCCGAAGCTCCGGTAGCCAAGGGATAACTCTGGTTTGGTCGCATCATTTTTAGTCGCGTTTTTTGCTACCCCCAACACTGGGTGACACTCAGGAAAATGAGAAAAGGGTCAAAAATGGCCGGAGTTCTCCTTTAAAACTGTAGCAACATATTCATCTGATGTCAAAGATATTTTATAGTTTTTATAGCTTTTTTATGCAATAAATAAATAAATACGGATCCACCGACCCCACTTTTGACCACCATTTCTGAAACCTCATCTCAGAGTTTGTGTTGCGCCACCAGTCACAGTGCTGTCCTTCTCACAAATGTAATATTTGTGCACGTGACTGCATGAATGACACTGAAATTCGTTTTGTATTGATTGCTTTAGCTTGTAATGAAATTTTCACAGCGTTTTAGAATTAAAATAAGAGAGAAATGTAATTCCCACTTACACTGAGGATATTAGCAACATTCTGTTTACTGACTCTTTGTTGGAACAACTTGTTTCATGGCATCACATTAATTAGCGAGTTTACTGTCAACTGATTCACTGAGTACACATTTGGAGTTTGTGAGGATGCATTAGTCATGCAGCCACATCCTTGTGACTGGCCCTTAAATCTCTTAAGCTCCTGCCAAAATACAATATAGGATGCTTTCATTTCCACAGTGCTCCAGAGGCGCCGCGGTATCCTCAGATAAAACAGGGATCATACAGATTCAGGCGTCATCCTGTTGTCTTTGAACAGCAGTGCGATGTGTCATACAGTGGTCAGATAAAAGCTGCAGGATATGTGAGGTGTGAGAAACTGATGAGGCATCTTTTTTTTTCATTTGATGTGTGTGTGTGTGTGGTGAAGGGGGGTGTTGGTGGGTGTTTGAGGCTAAAAGAAGAGACAGCTGGAGAGTGAAAACATCCATTAAAGTTCATATAAAGAGAAGGTAAGTAGCTAATCATCAGTGCAGATGACAAGTTATTCATTTGTACATGAGCAGAACAGTAATCTGTGAAACCGTGACACAAACTGACACATAAAAGTTGTTTAAAAAAATTAGATCCTTAACATGATTAGTCACTCATTGAGTTCATCTGAGTTACGAACACAGTTGCAAGTTTATTTCCAGGTTTGCTTGCCCTGATTTATTTGCTCAGTAAAGGTAAAAATCAAGGGATAACTGAAAATCCCCTCTTGACATCAACAACATATTGGCGTCTTTTCTGTGTTACATTATCACAGGCTAGTAGGCATCCATCCACTGCCAGCAGGCTATTTCATTGGCATTTGCTAAACATAATTCCACATCAGCTACAGAAAAATTGCTCCATCTAAGTTGTGCTTGCAAGCAGAAATATTGAAATCATACATCAGCGACCATTGTTGCTAACCAAGCATGATGCAGCAGAAATGAGAAAGAGAGAGAGAGAGAGAGCATTTTAATACTAACAGATCCAAATTTAGCTCATAATTAGAGGTGGGACAAATAATCAATAGTGCCGGATATCGTATGCTCTCTCGTGATATATTATAAGCACACTGACACCAGTATCTTTATATGTTTAGTCATAAAACTGAAGCAGAGGTGTTTCTTTATGAGAACTCTTATTTGTTTTGCTCTCTTAAAACATTTTTTTTTTGTTGTTGCAAGTGTAAAGGAAGAGGTTTAGCACCTTGGTAAAAGCATCCCTGCGCAGTTTCTGACCTAGTGGTGCTATGCAGCCGTGTGCGAGTGGGTGATGCAAAAACACATTCCTGCCAACAGTGTTACATTATTCCCACTTATAGACAGTTGGTAGTATGGTGCCAAGATACATAATGCTCCAACTAGGACAAAAAGAGTGCAAAATACTGAGTTAAGTTTTTCAAACCTACACAGGCCACCTTTAGCATAGCCAAAAGTCTGGAGACAGAAGAAAACAGTCGGTCCAGGTCTGTCTAAATTAACAAAATACACCTGCTGTTACCTCTGCAGCTCACTAATTACCATGTTACATCTCTTCCGTTCAATCTGTACACGACTGCACAGAGAAAACAGCTGTACACGGGTTTATGTGTTACACTGTCTTTGCCACGTGCAGCGACTATCTACCCATTTTAAATGATTTATTAGAAGTGACTCAGGATGTAAAAGCTCATCATAAAGTTCAATGAATAGTTTATTGTTCCCATAATAAATTATATTACGAAACAGCACAGACTGGGCTAATGGAAACTGTGGTCTCCAGGATAAGCATGGAGTGGCTGCCTGCAGGGCCAAAGAAGGACAGCACACAGGCTCCCTGCAGGCTACTCCGAAGAGATGCACACTGCTCCCCTGCAGCGGCACAAAAGTCAGTAGATGTCCAGAAAAAATCAAACTAGAAAAAAACAGAGACAGAGCATCACAATTATACACAAGGAAAGCAACAAGTGCAGACTGGATTTGTATGTTAAACATGAGGTTCTTGGCCTAAAGAGGCTTTAAATGCAGCGAATTACAGTGAAATATATTCACACAATCAGAGATCTAATTATATATATGACGTAGACCGTTGTGGTGTGCTGACTGCAGCCGTGCTCTCTTGCTCAGCCACATTAGCCATTTTATAGCTCCCTTGACTAATATTAATCTCTTTTTCTTTCTCTTTTCTCATTTGCGGCTGCTGACCACAAACCCTGTTTATGCCGGCCTCATTGGTTCTGAACTGCCGTCTTCACTGAATGCTCACACCGGAGATCAATCAGTATTTGAATAAGATCCCTGGAGAGTATTCTCAACCCACCATTCACTCACTCACTCAACAGCTGTCAGACACTGAAACCTCCACAGCTCATAAAATAATGACGCTCTCTGCTATTTTTAGCGAATAAAGGCATGGCGATTGATCAAACTGTCCTCTTCGTGGGAGGATGAAACAGCTGTGTGTGCCAAAAATCATTTGTGACTAAAGTGTCTGACAAAAATAAGCTATAGTGGCTTTTTGGTTGTACCTTATCAGGAATGGAAATGCAAATGTGGATCCATAGAAGAACATCAAGCTTCGTCTTATTTCTGCTGGTATTGTTGTTGTGCTGTTCTCCACTGAATGCCTGATTCACCTCGAAGATTACTTCAGAGATTACTGAATGTTTTTGGTTTTTTTTTGGGAAGCCGGGTCAATGAAAGAGGTCTATGCTGAATTTATAAACATACTTTTTTAATAGAAAGCCACAGAATTCCATTCAGATCCTCTTTTGAGTGAGACTGAGGCAGAAATCTCTGAAATGTAAATGAAATCTTGAAACTGGACAAATAAGATTTAGCAACTACATGCTTGGCTGAATACACAAAGTGAGTGACCGCGTACATGCTGCCTGTCACTGTGAGGGACAAGATATTTTTTCCTTATTTGAAAATGTATATCAGATGAAACTCCCCTCAGATTTGTAGCATTAAATATCTTGTCTCTTCACGCTTGCATTTATCATTTCCTGTCATCACCCTCAGGAGATATTTCCTCACACTGCAAATCGCGGAGCTGTGTTCAAGTTATGTCTGCATCGTTTGCCTTGATTTTGTGATTAGTCTCAATATTCACGGCTGCTGCTGGCAGACGTGCCTTCACTGTCAACACAGAAGCAGTATAAATGTTATGATTTTAATAAATGGAAGAGGAATGATTGAGTCTTAAAGGGCTTGAAGACGTCATTGGAAACACTGCAGTAGTCCTAAATGATAAATTGGCGAATAAACCTTGTGAGGGCTTTCAGTGTCCCCTCTCACTGACTCTTACTCTCTTCAGGGATATTAGGCTTGAAGGCCAGGGGTAAATAAATGGTCTGGCACAAGGCTGAATACAACTAGATTCAAGAATTTGTCAGTGAACTCCTAATGTGTAAAACAGCAGAACACAAATGAAATGGTACTATGATGGCCAAGGCAAATTCCAATTTCCAGCTGTTCCTTTAACTACCAATTACTGCTCATTATTGATTAATTGCTTTTGACCTGGGAAATTAAAGCTGTTGGAAAGCCACTTAACTGCATTTAACCAATCACTTAGAAAAAAAATTATAAATCAGCTGAGACAATGTCCCCTGGCAGGAGACTATTGTAAGTATATTGTCAAGTATGAAAAACACTGAAATGGAAAGTACCCCACCAGGTGGTGTTTATCCGTTACTACAAAATAAAACGCACTGGGCCCTTTTACTATGAAGCACTGTACCGTCTTTTACATGTTTAGTGCCAAAACACTGTCTATGGGCACATGATGGATTTGGGGATTTTAATGTTGTTTGAATGATGGAATTTTTTTATGCATACATATGATTTCAAGCTAAAACTGCATTAGAGCAATTAAGAAAAACAGGCTTTCCAGGCTTTTATCACAACAGAGGAAAAGTACAGGGGTAACTAACATGTTAATGATTGATCTGCACTCTTGAAGTGCCAGGATGTTTGCTGACTTTATAATTTCTTTTTTTTTTTAACGCCTGTGCTTTTCTCACTGAGACTTGCCAAAATGTCGTCTGAGAGAAGTACATTTTCCTAAAATATTTGCAAGGTGATATTAAAGGTTGGTATTGCTGTTGCTTAAACTCTGCTTTATTAATCTCTCCAAAGGATTCGTTAAAATTATTAGTAAAACCTGTGGTTTTCCTTAAAGGTAGTGTTTAGGATTTAGGGGGATCTACTTGTAGAATACATAAGAAATGAAATATTACTTTAGCTTTTTTTTATTAGCGTATAATCAACTGAAAATAAGAATTGTTGTGTTAATGCCAACATAGAATGAGCCTACAGAGAGAGTAGCCCCGCACAGAAAGACCAAACTCTGCTTCTGAAGAGCCTCTTTATTTCACAAATTTTCAGGGCCACTGTAGTTTCTTCTCCATGCTTGGAAGGAGTGGGTGAGCAGAGGGAAATTCCATCCAGTGCAATTTGAAACTTCATAGCTAAATGCCTCTAAATTCCAAATATTCGATCTTTCAAATAACAAAAGGACTCCCCCGAGGTAAAGCAAATCTGATTTTAAATTGTATTTCATTCATTTCATTTTATTATCCACTTTGAGGGAATTGGTTTTATTTATAATATTTTTGGTGAACTCCAGAGATTTTCAGAGACAAACCTGTATTCAGAGACTTTCTCCTGGACTGGAGGAACAGTAGTTCAAAGGCTTATCAGCACCTTTCATGTGGAAACCTTAAAGGGAGAGTTCAGCATTGCTGAGGTGCAGTTTTATGAGGTACTTATGACAGTCAGTCTGTTGCACCACAATTGTACTGTTGCAGTCGGGGTCAGCAAAAAAAAAAAAAGGGTTTTTAGCCACATATATAAATGCTTACCTAAAAAATAAACATCTGTGGAACTGCACGCTAAATTTAGGATTTTTTTTCACTACTTTAGTTTGCCTCCAGTGGCCGTTTAATTTGGCACTTTTTTTTTCCAACAGCAGTCCCTCCTTATGTTACTACGCCCACTCGCACCGGCTTCTACTGAATCACTCCACAAAAGAGTTTTGTTTTTGTTTTTTTGCTCAGACAGTAGCAAGACCAGAGCAGCTATAAACTTACTGAACTATCACTCTAAAATTATATTAGTCCACATACTACAAAAGACAATTACAATGGATACTCAATTGCTACTTTATTAAAAAATAACATTTAATACGCAATGATACAATACTGTACAGTAGAGTGTTTGTGTGTGTAAGTGTGTGCAGAGGGGGAGCAAAGGTGTCCCAGAGAAGACTGTGTGTGAGTGAAGGGCTGCTGGTCAGCTATGAGGACATGCTGTTGTCGTCTCATGCTGCATTCATCACACATGGTGGTTTCACTGCTGTGCATCTCAGAGTAAACAACTGAGCTTTGGCACACTGTGAAGGTTAAGATTTTAATATGGTTTATGTTTTTGCAGGACAGTCAGACGCAAATTTATTCATGTGTTTTTAATTATCTTCATGTTTATTCCTGCAGCAAGTAGGGTCTAATCTCTAAGGAAAACTCACAAACCCTGAGGTTCTGACTTTTATAATAGCTGTTTCAAGTCAGACATTAGTATTTCTGGTATGCCCTCATGTTATGAATGCAGCATTGGTCCTGAGAGGAGAAAGAAAACTGAAGGTCTACACTTCTGGGGTCAGACCAAGATAGGCAGAGGAAGTACCTGATTCAATGATAAACCAACCATCACTTCTGGAAATTGACTACAAGTGAGGACGATCCAAAAATACCGCACCTGCAGGAACACAGGTGAACGTAAATCTTTGCAGACTGAGACACCTAAAAACCACAGAAAGGTTCAGCTAATACTGAATGGCCCTAGAGTGAATTTCTGCATCGTCTTCGACAGATGCCATAGTGCATGTCAGAATAAAGAAGACACCACAAAATTTAAAAATGCATGGCAGACCAAGACAAGTGGTATTTTACAGAATGTCACATTATTTCACAAAATAATGGAGCAGTCTCACAATAGATTTGTCCATATTCCAACGGACAACATGAAGCACTGACGATGTGAGATGGCAGCATTTAGCTCTGCAACAATGCAACAGCACTCGGGAGAAAAAGGAAGTTCAAATTAAGACTAAAATTGAGATAAGTGCCAAATCAGACTCGTCCTTCTGAGACGGTCAAGTTCAAACTTTACGTGTGCGTTTCAGTGGCTTTTTCTTTGCCTAAACAATGTTTGTTTCTTTAAATTACTACATTAAAAACATTGAAACTGCTGGCAGTGTTGAGACTGAGCCAGATGACACACAGGCCTCTTTTGTCAGGCCATTAATTCTTTAGTTATCTGAGACAATGGAGAACATTTCATGCATACAGAGACTCTTAATTACAGGTTCTTAAATTATGATTAAAAGAGAGACATCAGGCCTGCGGATTTTAAACTCAAGCGTTAACTTACAGATATGAATTGACTGGTTAATTATAAGCCCCCCGCGACTGTGCTGAACATTGCTGCATTTCTTAAAGCATCTCAGTTTCAAGGCGTGTGTGGAAGACTTCATCATGCTAATTATATGACTAAGGAAAGGCTTGATAATTCAGAAAGGCTAGCTAATAACTCAAATGGTGTCTCAGAGATTTAATACTCAGTGACAAGTACAAAATTAAGTAGATGAAAAACTAAACTGGCTAATACAAATTCTATTGAGGGACTATGGTGTGGAGAAGTTGTTTTTTTTTTTAATAGGTTAGACAAGAAATGTTCTCTAAGAGTTGCAGAATCCCTAGTTCTTGGAAAGTAGAAAAAAAACCTTGTCCTAATGGCAGCAATTTTAGCTGTTTGTAGGAAAGTTTCCCATATCAATATGATCCACAAACTGGGTTGTTTAACAACACACTTGCATCATTGCCCTGAGAAATACGTTCCCTCACGGCTATGGGTCTGGAGATGCCTTTTGATTTTGTCAGACCGGCTGAAGCATTTGCCACACACAGGGCAACTGTATGGCTTCTCCCCAGTATGGATCCTCATGTGTACCTTCAGGTGAGCCATCTGTGTGAAGCCTTTTCCACAAATCTGGCAGCGGAATGGTTTTTCTCCCGTGTGGCTCCGCTGGTGCTCCTGGAGTCTTCCAGAGGAGCTGCAGCACTTCCCGCATACACCACAGCGGTAAGGTTTTTCTCGCGTGTGCACTTGCACGTGCACATGGAGGTGGCCAATATGACTAAACGCCTCACCACAAACTTTGCAGCAAAAGGACGACATGTGGCCTTGCAGGGGGGATTTCTGATGGGGGCAGTCAACAGCATTGGCTCCTTGGTTGCGCATGTGAGAGGCCTGTCCTCTGTTTGCTCCAGTTCCTGTTCCCTTAGCACCAACCATCTGTCCTCCATTCTCCACCCCAATAATGTCAATATTATTCTCATTTGAGCAGTTTGGGTTGACTGGTGCAAGGGGCTGGGAGTGGGTGCCACTATTGGAAGACGTGGAGCCTCTGTGGCCTCCTCCGCTTTCTACCTTCACATGCCTTGAGGGGCCTCGAGATCCAGGGTCCCTCTCCCTGTTCTCCACACCTTGACTCTGAGGGAGGTTGGAAGTGTGGGGGCCTTCCTGGGGATATTCATTTCCAACTCGTGGCGGAGTGAACATGTTCTCTGGTGTAGTGCAAGAGCCGTGGCCACGAAGCTGATCATCTCCTTGGTTGGGCCGGAGATCTCTTTTATCCTTAATCTGAATAGGAATACGCTCTTCGTGCCCCATGCTGGGACTCCACTCACGCCGTGGATGCTCACCATCCTCCTCGTCCAATAGTGCCATTGACGGACGATCTGAGAACACAACAGGAGGAAGAGGCTCAGATGAAATTATTACTTCATAACTTCCATGGCACAGTGCAACACTAGTTGAAATTTATGTACCATGCAGTTTCCAGAATGTCAGAATAGATGTGGTCATCAACTAGACGATAATTAAACAAAAGAGAAAGACATTTAAAAGCTATTGCAGAGCTACCAGAGCATATGGAGACGGTAACAGCAGTGTTCTTCAGTTAAATCATCCTTTTGTCACACAACTTTGTTCATCAAATACGCAAAGACTCACCACCATGACTGAAAATGAAATGAAAACACAAAATGTTTTTCTTGAAAATACCTTAATTGAGGGGATACACAACGAGAAGAGTACCGATGTTTTCACCAGGAAATTGTTTAGCAGAGGTGGTACTTCACCCAAATCCTGACAGATGACCCATTCAGTCAGAAATTAACAGGAGAAACAGACTATAGTTTCATGTATGACACTGAAAACAGTTATTAATACAGCATGTGATGCCTATGTAACAGTGTTTCCTAAACTTTGTTTCAGGACCAGAAGTGGTTACAGACCCCTTTTAATTGGGTTGCCAATAAAAGGGGGAGAGGAGAATGTAACAATTCAATGATATCGGATTTCTTTTTCTTTGCCAGGGAGACAGTTTAATTTTCTCTTAAACTTATCAGAGTTGCTCAACATTAGCAGTAAATGTTATTGAGATATTTGACACTGCAAAGATTTAAAAGACTGATGGAAAATGAAAAGTCTGCATATTGAAACTTCGACAAAAAATATACTTATGAGGGTATGATTTACCCTCACAAATAACTGCATGTTGAGCAACCCTCTGGCACTAGTTCTGTCCATAATAAGTCTATGCTAATAATGAAGTTTTAAAATTACAGTGAACAATCACCGTGACACAACAGGGGAACAGTGTGTAATGTTATTCGTTCTGTCAGTGTTAGCTGCTATCCCTCCCTGTCAGATAAAATATCAACGTATACCGTTATCCAAAACACATTCTTCAAAATGCATACAATTATCCATACAGCTAAATGCTAACCCTAGTGCCGGCTACTCGGCAAAACTAGCTGTTTGGCTAACGAACAAAGGTTGCTAACGCGCTAGCCGCTCCACAACAACAGCAGCTAACGTAACTAGCTCGCTAATAGCCAAAGTTAACTTGCACGGAAGTAGACAAACAGTTTTCTGGGGCTATTTATTGAGTAGTTACGCTGGTAAGGTAGCCAGTTATTTCCACTGCACAACCCAGTGGCACTCCACAGACTCCTCCGATAGGACATAAAGGGGCGCAACTGCACCGTTAGCTTTCAGCGGAGCTAACCTGGCCATATTTCAATTCCAGCGTCTCGCAGCCTGCGTCTCAGATGGTCGTTCTCCCGCTCTCGGATTGCTATCTCTTCCTGATACTCCAAAATCGTATCCTCGACCGATTTGTAAATCTCCTGCGCGGCAAGCATGAGACGCTCTGTCAAAAAGACGTTTAAAAACTGCAGTTTGGTCATTTTCTTGGGTTGTACGGAGCTCTTGCTATCATCCAAAATGGACCAAAAAGATGCTCGTCCCAATCACGTGACCTGGAGTTGGTGCTTCTTCTTCTTCTTCTTCTTCTTCTTCTTCTTCTTCTTCTTCCCCCACCCCCACAAAAATACATTTTTTGTGACTCCACCAGAACATCCATAAACTCCACTGATCCGGATGCAACGTGACATCTAAGGTTTTGAGACCCCCCCCTCCCAACTTGTCATCATTTACCTTGTCCAGCCTTTGGTCAGTTTTTCAAAATGTATCAAACAAGTGAAAAGGTTTACAATAAACATTATAAATAAATGGGACATGTTGTGGTATCTATAGGTGAAAGAACAGTTGGTTCTCTTTTGAAGCTAACATACAACAAAATTAACTTAGGGCAAGAAATTATTTTTTGCTTTAATTGCAAAGAATTTTGCATTTTTATGTGTAAATGGGCCATTGCAGTAATGAGATGCAAACACAAACAGCCCAATATGACCTATAGCTACATGATGCACATACTGCCTAATTTACACTATTAATGTGTGTCGCTGCGTATAGAGAGTGTGGATTATTCTCTGTACTTTATTATCATTTTTATTCTATTTGTGTGTGTGTGTGTGTGTGTGTGTGTGTTTAATGTATTGTTTACGTAAGTATATGTCTTTTTTTGATCTATTTCTGTCTTCATCAGGTGCTGCTTGCTTTCCAACTTGCCTCACTTGTCTTTCTCAGGTCATGTAGTTGCCCCTCATTGGCTGGAGCTGCTCTGTGAAGCCACATCATAATTTTTTATTTGCAAGCCCTGTTGAAGACTTTCACCTGTCCTCTGTTTTACTGACTAATATGTCTGCCTACCATTGGCTGCAGATGATATAGGGGTGGCCACACTACAATT
>JAQFJA010000012.1:19851780-19865884 GCA_029874485.1 Naso brachycentron | reverse complement strand
AAGACGGTCATTATTGCCCCAAACGATAACATTACAGCCACTGCAACTATGCAACCGCTCTCCACTGAGGGGATCTGCTGAAACTAAAAAACTTTTGGTAAGTACCACTCATTTGTAAAACAAACCATGTAAAAATAGGGTCCAGGTTTTAAAATACTGGAGTTCTCCTTTTGGAACCCCTATGCCACAAATATCTGCAATACCAAAATGAGCGTTCCCTTGTAAAATTAATAAATGGTCGTTAGGAAAACCCTCTTTTTTTTTTTTTTTTTTTTACAATGCCATACACACACCCACAACAACAACCCACTCATCCAGACCTTCTTGCTTTAAATATTTGGATTCCTTTGGCTTCCCCGGTGCTTCCCTTGGCTGTCATTCAAATATTGACGTATTTGGCGCTCTGCAGTGTATGTTGCTCAGTATATGATCATTTAAACAGGGCTGGTTATAGATTTCCAGATCGTGTATTTGGAAAGCTGATATTGGTAATATCTGCTCAAAAGCAGTAACTCTATAATGTTATAGAAACACTATTTTTTTAAGCTCTGCACCATTTCTGCTTTTGTTTCCCTCTCAAACAGCTCTACCAGCTCAAAGAGAATTAGTCATTATGAATAAATATTATTCTAAGGCTTTATGTCCTCATGAAAATAACTGATTTTGACTGAACAAACTGCAGCTCTGTTTTGTTTTGTTGTTATTGTTTATTGTTTTTTTTTTAGTTCCCACACTCAGCTGCCATCTTTGACATTTCCCTACTGATGACAAACTGTACAAATAGGCCTTTTCTGGCATTTTAAATGGTCACACATGTTCTCATGCCGAGAGCAGTAAGGGGAAATTCTCAGCATTTTCCTCCCAGAATACATTGCAAACCACACTGAAAGGGCATGGGAGGGAGGAAGTGGAGGGTGAGAGTAAGGGAGCGTGGTGTAATCATCTAAAATCGTTGGGCCTGATGGATTGGCCCCCGCCTGCTTCTGTCACTCATGTCGACCCACTCAGCGACCCAGTAGCCCCTGCCCTCGCCAGTCGTATGATCAGCTATTTGGCCACAATTGATTTGGTAAGAGGAGTTTGTTAGAGAGAGGGTTCATAACAGCACTTGTTTTTTTTGTTGTTGTTGTCGTTTTGGGGTTATAGTTGTGTTTTTTCTGTTCTCTTTTGTATGTTCATGAGAACACTTGCAAGAGAAACTTGTTCTGTAAGTCTTTCCTACTCTCTGTCTGAAGACCTTTGCCTCCAACATTCTCCTTCTCTCTCTCTCTCTCTCTCTCTCTCTCTCTCTCTCTCTCTCTCTCTCTCTCTCTCTCTGAATAAACACATAGCACCCATTCATCACACATCTTCTCCTTTTACAAAGCAAGGAGCCCTCACACCCACGTCTCGTTATTTTTGATTTGACAGATTGAAGATCTCTCAATAAAATCTTTTCTCACGCATTTTTGTGCATTCACAACTTCAGAGTGAGCTTCCCTTCCTCATTGCCTTTTTATATTCAGAGGCACATATGCCCAAGCTATGTCTGAATTGGTTTGTCTCATTGATGCTATAACATGTCAGGATTGCTCGTATTTAATAATCGACAGACTTTTTTTGTTTGGACACACAGATTGTTTTGTGGGCCAGGACACAACCTGCTATTTAAAAGAGGAATCATTTGCTCCACTTGTTTCCTCATATTCCTGCCTCTCTGCTACATCACACAGGTTCTTACACTGATTTACCACTTTGACTGAGGGCTCTCTGCTTCTGAGTGGAAAGGTTCAATAACTCGACACTCATTGGGATGTATGAGTGTGTGTGTGTGCACTTGTGCTAGCAGATACATTTGTGAAAGACTGTTAAGCTATGTGACAAGAGGTGAAGCTTTGACTGCCTCAGTGTCAAATGCACTTCACTTTAATTATGACATGAAGTGTTTAAGAGACTATGAAAACGATAGGCCCTAAATAACTGTCTTACAAATCTAGTGTTGTGAAAGAGTTTGGGCCACGGCGCGGATTGTTTTTACTGTTACGTATTATTTGTTTAGATTTGCGTAGATCCGTGAACAAAACAACAAAATAGTTACTGGACTGCATTTATATGTCACTTTTCTATCTGTTGACTGAACACTGCATGTGAACATTCACAGTTTGCACACACATTCGTACACTAGTTGCAGGGGTGTCCTTACAAAGTGGCAGTCTGCTCATCAGAAACAGACGCACAATGGCACGCTGAAGGAAGAGCCATTCAGAACAAACTGGGGTTTGGTGTCTTGCTCGTGGATACTTTAACAATTGTAAGTATGGAATTGTACCCAACTGCTGAAAATTTATCCTCTTTAAACCTCTGTGTGTTTTAGTTATACAGCAAACAAAAATGTTTCTTATTTATGTCTGTAAGGCGTGTTCACAGAATACTCTACAAACAGCCGTGTGATAGATATCACCATAAAAACAGGTGCAAGACACATTAGCTTTAGTCACCAGATCCAATTTATGTACATATTCAAAGAAGCAATGCAAAATATTTAATACAGAAAAGGACTCTCTAACATTTCTAATTAGAGTTGTTCTGATACTGATACCAGTGTCACATAATGCTGCAGTTAATGCTAAAAATGCTGGTATTGGTTTTGGTGAGTACGCCAGTCTGTTCACCTGTCAGATACCATGTTAATTATTAGCTGCAAAATGGTACCACGCACTGACTGATGTTACATTCCTGAAATCAGTTTTTCTTTGCCGCTCTAAAACAGTACTCAGAAAGTGACGCTGTGCTGTGATTTGCAACTACTACTTGTAAGAGCGGCGTAGAAGAGTGGTAAGAGCCGAAGAGGCGGCAAAATGTCTGCATTCAGCAATATTTTACACTGGAAAGTCAGAGGAGATGTGTAAGGAGTTGTTTCTGTATGCGCTGGAATCTGATCCGTGCTCGGTATCCGCCGATCCGCAAGTTTAAGTATCAGATTCTGCATTGGAAAGGAAAAAATATTATCGGAACATCTCTCTGATTTTTTCATATTCAGTAATACATGTGCTCTGTATTATTACACCGCATTTACACCTGGTATTAAAATATGATCTGTATGTGGATAAGTTACCCAGATAATAAGCAATCCGATCCTGCCTTTGCATTTACACCTGGTATCTTTAATGCCATATGCGTTATTCACAGGCCTCAGTCATTTGTAACGTTTTTCTGTCAGAAGCAGACAGAAAAGATGACTGACACTGTTGCAGCAATTTCATTTGCAGTTACTGGAAATGCCAAGACAGCTAACTGGTCTCTGTGGGTTAGAGAGCAAAGTAATGAGCTGCGGGCTTGCATTACTCAGCATCTTTTGCAGTTCAGTGCAATGATAACGTAGTGGTCACCGGTCAAAGTGTCTGAATAACTTAACCGGTTACAGATCGCATTTTACTTAGAGGTGTAAATGGGATGTTAGAGTCACCGCAGGATTTGAGTAAAACTTGGGCTTACTTTATCACAAAAGTAGAGAAAATTGTTTGTCTGCAGTAAGCTTCTGTGTGAGAAAAACCTTCTTGAGTCCTTTAAAATCAGTATTATGAATGTGCTGAAGATTATATATGAACCTCATTCGTTCCGAACTTTACTCCTATAGTCACATCTGAACAGAAATAACTTATCATGACCAAAATGAATTAAAATGCACACTTATGCAGTGGTATTAACAAAGTATTCATCCACAAAAGTATAAAATACAACATGTTTTACAGTTAAATACCAGACTTGTGCTTTAGATTGGATCTCAATTGTTTTCAGCTTGATTAGCATCGTTGCTATAATATCTATTGTCCTGAAAAGCAGCCCATCTACCCCTCACTCAACGCGCTTCAACCACAGTATGTAATTCTGATGTAGCTGAGGCGTAGACACTGTGCAGGGACCAGAATTGGAGTTTTTGAGGGAAAATTCAGCCCAGGCCGTCTATTCAGGTGCTATTTTTGTCTCTTCTTCATTATTCAGTGTTTGTATGCTGAGTCAGAATCAAATGAATCCAAAATGATGATTAACGAAGTAGTTCAGACAAAAGGAAACAGCCACCTTTATGGGGCAGATGAGTCTCGCAGCATGAGAGCTCTCCCACCTCATCTATTTTTCATCTCTGTCTCTCTCCCTGCCTCTCTTTTTCTGTCTCTGTCCTAACTCCCCCTTCATCCATCACTTACTGCTAATCATATTTATCCCATATTTATTGCAATATCAGTTGTCTCGATCTCCCCCCTTAATCACGTGTCTGTTTCTCTGTGAGCGTCCTGCATGCACAACACTGGGCCTTCTTCAAAGGAATGACTTACTTTCCATTTTTACTTTTCCTTGCTTCGCTTTCTTAGAGTTTATCACAAGGTTTTATTGTGTCTAAGCTGTAAGATGAGATAAGAGTTAAGACCTTCCTTCATTAGGCAGTGCCCTGCTCCTGTACTGGACGTCAAAGCACAGGACAACATGTTACTACATGTGCCCTTGTAATTCTGTGTCAGCCACTGATAAGACCATACAGCAGTTATGAGTAAGGCTAGTGGCACGCCGCTTGTCTCTCTCGCTCTATTCATCTGTCTTCTCCTCTCCTCTCTGCATCTTTTTTGATTGGATGCTCAGACATTCGTGCTCCAATAGCAAGTAGATACCCTCCTGATAACCTTGAAGCGAAATTATCAAGCAAAATCAGATATATTATTACAGAAATAAACATGAGCTGCTGATTCATTCCCGGACTGAATCACCTTCATTCTGACTCTCCAGCATTCAATGCAATGAGAGTTGAACCGTTCTTTTGAAAAATGGCTACACGGAAATGTTTCCAACTTCAACCCAATCCTGCTTATGGCATCCTCAGCCCTTCAGCCTTACCCTGACCTAATTCCAACAGAAGCCTGCGTCTCAGCACAGCACAGCTCAGCATGGCATAGCCGGCTGTTCCTGGAATACATACACATACACACGCAAACACACAGGCATGTATGCCTGCTCTCTAGCCCATTTATGCATCTCCATCTGCTCACAGCAATAAATCGCCCTAACCATTTTAAGTACACATGCAGGCTTGTCATGTACATCTTCCCACAGTCTTTCTCAATTATTATAATCTCTTGTTACGCATATTACCCTCATGAAAAGCTGTCCACATATCAGCAAACTGGCTTGGAAGACTTTCCTTTATTCCCAGTTTTTTTTTCTCTCTGGCCCTAGAAATCCTTAAGGAAGCGTGATCTTTCCTTTGCAGCTTAATTACAATCTGCTATACGATTTAGTTAGGGACACTGTTTTTTCATGTGTGTGTTTCAAAGCAATTCCTCTCAGTAGGTGCGCTTGAAATGGTGGAAAATTGGATCTGTTCATGAAGTTGTATTTATTTAGTTTAGACCCACTAAACAACTAACGTGTCAGCACACGACTGCCCACATCCACCACAGAACAACATTATCCTTTTTTTGAAAGTATCATGTTTGAAGCCACCTGGCTACTTTTCAGTCCAAAATTCTGTTTGTAGCTGCATTTTTATCTCCACCCTGAATGGGGACAAATTAAGCTAAATATTTGTTTAGCCTGATATGCTTGCCATTTTTTTAGCAGCAACTTTTCAACAAGGTCTGGCAGTGGTGTCAGGCTGGTTGTTTGCACTGAGTTTATCGGAGCTTTTATATCTGAAAAGAACTGCTTCTGGAAACTGTATTGTTGAAAGCTGTGAGGTGGAAAAGCTGTAAAGACCAAAACATTCTGCTGAATGTGACTAAGAATCTGTTTAGATGTGGGGAGCAGATCAGAATCCTCCATGAATGAGAGTTTCTCTCCACTTAAATGAGGGATAGGCAATTTGTCTTTGGTGTCATCACACTAAAATTCCATAATAACTTTTCAGCAAATTGTAATTAAGTTGGTCTGAAAGAACACTACACTTCTGCACCTCTCCTTGGCTCTGAATTCGGACCATAACAGAATATTTTCAGCAAATCACGGTAATTTCAGAGAGCACGTGCTCCTATAGGCTGCTCTATGCGGCGCTTTTTAGTGACAACTAATGTTGCTATGAGCTGATTGACTGTTAAAACAAGTGACGTCTGCAAGCGACCCCATCAGCCTGCTTTAGTCGAGCTGAGACGGACCAGGGAGGGGAGGCTGCAGCGGAGTTGCTCCCGAAGGGGTCTGATGCTACAGCTAGCTTGATTTCCAAATGTTGCCTAGCTCAGTTTTAAGAAATAGATCCAACTAAAACTGTTCACTAAGTTCTGTGAAGTATCCTGAGTGATCTGGTCTCTTCAGACGTCATTAGTAATATATCCCATCACACAGCGGTTCATGTTATCTCATGTATGAACCAGATGTACAAATGTAAACTGTAAGTCTCTCTAATGTTTATGTTTACTGATAGACAGAAATGTTTGAAGTGGGCTGAGGGACTGGGAGGAATGCTGGAAATCCCGTGTTATTGTCTGCTCCCCATCACCATACTCTCCATGGGATCTGATAACAAGTGTTTGAGTGGCAATATTTGTCTCTAAGTATTTGGTTGATCATTTGACACCAATCAATCCATCTCTGTGTAGTTTATATTTCTTAATATGGTCGGGATTTTTCCTCTTGTTGAGCCATATTATGAAGTGCACTGAGGTCTTTAGCCAAAGGACACAGTTACTGGCAGCAAGTCCAACATACCAGCACCATGAGAATTCTCATATTAAGGGATTATTAAGATGGAAATGAACAAAACATAATGATATCAGCAGATCACATATGTCACCAGTAAAAGGTCACCCATCCATCCCATTCTCATGAACACGATATCTGAAGAACGCCTGGGAATGTCTTAAAAATTAAGAGCAGACGTCCATTTGGATTCATTTGGATTAAAGGATGAAGTGATTCGATTTTGAGCAAATGTTTATTATTATAAAATTGGGATATTTTATTTCCCAAAGGTCTGCCCTGGATATAAACTGAAATTTTAATGTTTGGCAGAGCGCTACAAGCATGATGTGGAAATTCATTTTTAGTCAGTTTATATACCAACTGGCTCTTCAGCTAGCACTCTCCTACTGCATTATGTGGTTCACTGAAAGATAGATGATTCATCTAATCCTGGCCCAGTATTTTTTGAAAGAGTTTGCCCTTTTCCAAATTGCTTCTCCTGATGAATTCCTAGATTGCTCTGTATAACAAACCATCCAGCGCATCAGGTTATATGCATTTAGTTTTATATATATAAATAAAGTAATGCTTAATTTAGCTATAAATGTTTGAATGGATGGATTTTTACGCAAGAATTAATTTTGTTCCTTTGTTTTGGTTTAACCATGTCCTTTGAGAAATGCCGTACTACGTTTACAGGCTGGCCACCAACTTTGTCTGCTTTTAAGGGGCTAGGCAGGTGGTGCAGTGAGTGTTGAAAGGTTTTTTTGTTTTTTGTTTTTTTTGGCGAGAAAACTGGTGCTTTCTTCTTCTGGAAAGATTCCCGATTATTGTGGTGATAGTGGACCAAAACAGCAAAGCTGTGGCCCTACAAACAAAGCATTGAGCTGAAATACACTAAAACATGGCATCAATCGGAGGCTAACTGATGGAGGATAACTCTCCCATGACCCATTTAACAGATAAAGTCTCTGTGAGTTTATCACTACAAGTGACCCCTTCTACATTATGTGTTTGTATTTTATCAATTGTCAAAGTAAGATCTTGATAATAACAGCTTTAAAGTCTCACCTTCTTAGGAGGGGATCAAAATTACAGAACAGATTATTATGCTCTTATAATATATATCTCTTCAATATTTTCAGGATATGTTACTGGATATAAAATGACTGAGGGACTTTAATGAAGCATTAAATCCAGCTCATAGTTAGAGATTATACTCAGTAGTCTTGCATCATTATAGTTCTCCGAGTTGGAGAGTGACTTGGTTTGGTTTTCGCAGATCTTTGTGTTTCGAGGGCCCACAGAGCAGAGACGGTCTTTTCATGGTTCAGGGCCAGTATAACAGTTGGGTATCTCTTAGCTCTGATTTTACCAGATGGTCCTTCCCTATGTCTCTCTGACCTTTCCACAGTTATCATTTTGTCATCTGCTCACATACCTTCTTGACCAAATTCTCAGCAAACACAGATGGCACAATCAGAGTTTGAGAAATGTGGGATTTATAAGGAAACAAAAAATACATGGCACAGAGTCAAGGAAGTTCTGCATTCTGAAAACGTCACGGCTAAAGGAAGCTTCCTTGTTTATAATCTAGATAGAGATTTTTTTTTTTCTTTAATTTGTTGGCGGGGGGGAGGGGACTATAACACTGCATTGTGTACTACACATGACTACATTGCCACAGACACCAAACAGAGCAGATGGCAACAAAGGACAAACTGTTCCTCATAAAAAAAAAAAAGACAGAAAGAAAAGGAAGACTAAACTCCTGTTAAAGCCAAGAACGAGCTACAGCTGCTCGAGGAAAATGTCAGTAATAGCATACCAACTGTTATTCTGGGCCTTGCTGGTCTCTACATAAAAGGAAATACAGATTGCATTTGACTTGTGATGATTGCCTTCAAAAATGTGTCAGTAATAGTTATCAGTATGCTTTCTTCTTTATTGCTGTAAATGTAAATCGTAATCTGTGTGGATGTGACTACTGACTGTATTATACAAATGTAATGTGTGTTTGTTGTGAGAGTGAGCACACATGCATGCATGATGGCATTTAAGATCCTAATTCCTTGGTTTTAAATTCCTTTGATGCACCGAGCGAGGCATCGTGGGATACACACATGAAAAGGTTGCCTGTAGCGACGGAAACTAAGCAACACCAGGTGTGTGTTTTAAGCAAGCAGCAGAGACAGAAAAGAGTGATGTAATTAAAAAAAAAAAAAAAATCCTGCATGGAAGAACTTTGCTAATATTTGATCTTCATAAGCAGTGACTGTGGAAAGGCTGCCTGTCTTCCACTGTTTGAGCAGAATAATAAAGTACAGTGTCAGTCGCTGGAGTATATGTTGTTTCGTTAACATGTAAATATTTGTTCTGTTTGAGGCTCCACATATTTAAATTGTGTTGTCTATATTTAACCTCCTGTGTAAAATATTTGCACAGTAAATTTATGAGGACACGCCCTAATGTTTGGATAGTGGCAGTAAGCGTGTCTGTTCTGATGGTTTAGTGACTAATAGCTGTCCAGAAGTGTGTGCGCGTGTGCGTGCATATTTGTGTGTGTACCAGTCTGTATCCTCTTCCTGGATACAGATAGTGATAACAACGTCCTGTTAAGACCCGGACCAGCTCAGTAAACACTATTGTTTACCTTATAATCCATCTGAAAGAATTAAGCTCTCAGCAAACTCTTCACACTCGTCAGCACCCATCATATAGTCATCACCATTATTGCTGTCATATTTCCTGAGTCTGCACTGTGTCATTGGCAGTGTAGAGATTGGACTTTTGTTTGTGGAATATATGTCCTGTAAAAAAAATAATTTTTTTTAATTTTTTTTTTTTTTTTTTTAATTTTATCCTGTCTTTTTAGTTTCTGGGTCAATGTGTGTTTTGGGAGGTAATTTAGTAGAGATTAAAAGTCATAAACTGAGATACAGAACTTAAGTATGGTAACATCTCTTCCTCTTTATCAGTGCTGGTAAAAAAATCTTTCAAATAACAGAGTCTATCACCTGGATAACACAACCTTGAGTTGTTATTATAAGTAAAAGTCTTTGGCAGAGGAACCAGCTGACCATCCCTGGTCAATAGCAACATATTTAGTGCTATTATGCCCAGAATAAACATCACAATGTGCAGAAACACCTTGTTTGTGAAATTTATTTATATTTTTTATTTTATTTTATTTGTTTATTTGAAAGGGACACTACACATTAATGAACATCAGTATGTAAAATTAAGATGTAAATGCATCGGAATTACCAAACCTGCTAATTTGCATCCGTAGTCCCTCGGCAGGTAAGAGAGAAACAACAACCACAACAAAACAACAGAACAAATACTAATAATGACAATAGCAGTAGTACACAAGGGGTGGACAGTAATACACATTCATACATAGCCGTAAAGTGCAGAGTGAATTCTATAAAGTGCCGGTTGTAAAGTGCCAGTTGTTAAAGTGCAAGTGCATGAAATTCACATATTCGTATACACCAAGACAATATGACAGTGCAGCATAGAAAGGTAAGGCAAGTGTAGTGCATGCATACAAACGTATATGTAGGCATGAACTGGACAAAACAACAACAACAACAACAAAGACAGTGCAGAGCAAGGCGGACAGTCGCAGAGCACGGTACATACGTATATGTATCGCGCTCTGCGAGAGGCCCGCCTAGCCGTGATTACAGTTTTGGATTGTTTTGAGCCAGTTTTTGAGGTGGGCCTTAAAGGTGCTGTAGGTAGGGCGTTCCCTTATAGTACATGGTAAATTATTCCAGATGTTACTGCCCTTTATCGACAGAACAGATTGTCCAAAAGACGTGCGTCTGTAAGGTACTTCGCAATCTCCTCTAGCGTTGGCTCTGGTGGTTCTGCCACGGGTATTTTTAAGTTTTATATATTCTTTTAATGGAGGGGGTGCAAGTCCATTAAGTGTTTTGTAAATAGTGCAGGCATATTTAAAAACTTTAACATTTTCAAAACTCAAGAGGTTGTATTTCTCAAGGATATGGCAGTGGTGATGAGAGATTGGTTTTCTGTCCAAGATTTTTAGTGCCCTTTTATAAAATGATTCTATTGGTTTGATTGTGGTTATCCCAGTGAGAGACCAGTTTGTAAAACAATATTCAATGTGGGAGAAAATCAAATCAAAATTTGTTGCCACAATATGCAGAACTCACTTGTGTTGTGATTTTTGAAAGAGATCAGTGTCCAGCACAGTGTTTGTGTTAATGTCCAGTTCACTGAGGTTAAGAGAGGAGGAAGTGTCTTCTGGCACTAAATGTAAACTATGTCTAGTTCCATTTGGTGCGAGGAAGTCAAGCATAATACGCTTCCGCTTCTGAGAAACGATTTTGCACAGATGTTATCTGCTGTCCAGCTGAATTACCCTCATTTTTTCACTTAATTAGCAAGAGCAAGAACTGATGTCCGAATTGATTCCCTTTTTATCACATATATTAATATTTAAACTAAAATAAACTTTCCTGTATTACGTCATTTTTTTCCAAGGCAATGGTTTTGCCAGTGGAAGGGGTTTGTTTGCAAAATAACAAGAAGATAATGGGACTATCCATTGTCAAAGAGACTTAGTCCTCTCAGATTTTCCCAGTGTTTGTGCAAACCACTGTATGACACTTCCCCAGAGCCCCATGCTCGGTTGATGAGTGCATGTAGAATGTCAACTAAATCCTCCAGATGCTACACAGGAATTTGCCTCCTCCACACAGCTGGATTTGAGCCAGAGCTCACGGCCTTTCTGTGGCAGTTTTACTTTCTTGTTTAGATGTGACCACCAGGCCTCACTCCTTGTTACTTTGATCAGAAAATGGGTTCAGTGTTCTGTTAGCTTTGAGTTTAATAACACAAGAAAAGATAGTGTGGACCACTGTGGATAACGTTATTTTTAGGTTATTTTAATGTACTTTTTCCTATATTCATCAGTCTTTGTACATGCCTACCTCTGACGACTTTTTGCTAGCTTGAGGTTTTATTGTTTTGTTTTGTTTTTTTGTGGGACCTTTTTTTGGGATCTCTTGATATGCAGCTGGGGTCATGGGAGATTTTTTATGACTCATATGTTGGTTTTCTTGAATCTTGTGTAAATTTTAAAGGCCATTCTTCCAAATTAAGTACAAAATCATGCTGTACCAGAAACTTATTTTGAGCAAAAACATAATGAAGGTCAAATGCTAAATCCACCTTTGTTGTTCAGTCAGGGAGCCAGTGTAAATACAGAAGCAGTCTAAAACGCACACACCTTACTCTGTTTACACTAAGATAAACACTTGCAAGTCAGGAAGTGAATGCTGTGTGCATGATGCACTTTCAGAAAATACACACATTTTCCTGTTAAAGCACCCAGGGGGTTTGCCAAAGGAGAAGAGAACATTTCCCAGTTCAGAGCTGACAGTTACACAGTTAAAGAATAAACATAATCTACGTATCCAACACGTCCTGGCTCAAAACATTAAAAATCTTCCCGTATTTAGCTTCACATATTGTTATTGTAGAGATAACAAAATAAAACAATCACATTGGCGTTGGTATTTCATAAGTTAAGTATTATTGATAGAGGAGTTGTATCTGTTGGTCACGTACTTTCTGTTCTGGTCACACTGGGATGGAAGAAGGAAAGCAGTCCTTCCCTCATTTGTAAAGCTGATAAAGTATCTACAAACCAGATACTGGACGTCTGTGGTTTTTCTTTGCCGACACATACTGCTATATGTGGCCAAAGTGATGTGCTCCCCCACCACATACACACCCACGTAATATAAACTGGGGATGCATGTGACGACTTATTTCCTTGACTGTCAAACAGAAAAAGCAAAAATCTTCGCACATCTATTTCTATGGCAGGTGCGTCGGAGGGTGACAATCAAGTCCAAAATTAAACAAAAAGAGTTCCTGCACACATGGCCAACTTGCGGAATTTATTGCGACGTTTCGGTACTAGACCTTTTTCAAGCAAATGACTTGACTGTCAAACAGAAATTTAGATTGCCACAACTAGCCTTTAAGCAAAAAAACACTCAGAAAATCATCTGATTTGAGCACAGTTTAATCTTTAAGGTTACTCAGTACCGTGTGTTCAGGCTCTCTATAGTGCATTAACTTGCAAAATCATTTGCCTTCAACAAAACTGTGGCAGCATATGATGGACAGTCATTTCGAGGAAGAGCTGTGTTATCTTTTCTGACCGGTCCGCATCACAACGTCAGTGGATAGGGGTCTCAAATGTTGTAATACTTGTGTGTCGAGTGTTGCAAGTTTTTCCGTCTAGATGCCCCAGCTGAATGTAGTTCCTCATTGTTCCGGTCGAGTAGTTATACGCGAGCTTTTGCTTACACAGCCAACACATGACCTTGTTATCACTTACTCAGTTAATATACTGCCAAACTGAGCTGCCATCTCTCTTTGTCACACTTAAGTTTCACTTTTTGGAGGCTGGCTGCATAACATTGAGATGCAACAGTTAACTAGCATTCTACGTTGTTAATGGAATAATTACTAACTAGTATGTCTGGTGACGACTAGCGATTGAGTGGGCATCCAAACGTTTACCCGACTAGTCGCATGCATCCCCAGTATGCACACAGATACAGTTACTTGTTTTAATGATATACTTCAGGGGGTGTTTTTACATTTTGCATTTTGCAAAAGTGCACCGGCAAGTAGTTGTGTGAGATACTGTGTCTTTGTATGATTCCCAACAGTTCTGCAAGAGATACACAAAACTTGAAGAAGGTTCATATCACAGCTTGGAGAGACGCTTGGAGAGGCATGTTTGTGTTTTGGGGAGAGAGAGGCATGCTTGAACGTGTTAAATCTGCCAGCATTGTTAGTATACTGATAAGAAAGGAGCATGTATGAAAACAAAGATGCATTTGTCTGGTAATAGCTTGTGTGGGGTGACAGCCTTGTAGCAAGATCTGACTAAGATCTACACAAACTTCCTTGTAAAAATGCCAAAGCCATTCAGGCATGTTGTTCACCCTGGATGAAATGAGGCAAAAACAATTTGCTTTCTAATGGTTAAAGAAGCTGTAAGTTAAGAAGTAGTATAACAGAGGATGCAACAAAACCTCAGTCATTTAAATCTTTTTATCAAGTGCAGCATGTTCTTACCACAAAGTTTAATTTTGAATTTATAATGTCATAAAGAGTTTATTGGCACTTGGTCCTGTCAGAAGGAGACAGTAAAGTTAAACTTTAAACAAGAAGAGGCAGAATGTCTTCCTCATTTTGTAAAACATCCATCGTTTATAATAGAAATATAAGTAGTAGTAGTTGTTGACTTGTAGTTTGAAGTAAGTTCAAAGTAAAGTCATTTGACAGTTTTATCAAAATAGCATTTGTTTTTCAGAGAATAATTGTTTATTGCAGATTGCAGATGTTGTTCATAACTTTAAAAAATGACATTCCTGGCTGGGACTTAGTCTCTCATCTGTGT
>JAQFJA010000012.1:19840921-19851680 GCA_029874485.1 Naso brachycentron | reverse complement strand
TCATTTTAACACCAAAATTAGCAAACTCATGGAGGTTTTTTAAACAGGCTAAAATAGGCTGAAGGATATGAGTGCCTCTTAAATAGAGACAGATGAAAAAGAGTTCCTGACCATAAAAGCTATTGGTGACAAAGCAATGATGACATGGCATCGCTCTAGAAAAGAGGCGAAAATTTGCATGTCCACACAAGTGTCATGTTTCCATTAGTTAGTCAGGATGACTTTCAATGTCTCACTTGTAAATAATGCAAGTAATTTTGACTAGGATTTTTCTGAAAGCTCAAATATATCCAACTTGGCACGAAATAGCAAACACAGATACTACACATCAGCCAGTTCACTGTATTTTACCTGCACGTGACCAACTGTGCAAACACACAACAGTCTTCAGTCGTCCAGTTGGCTCTGTAGTCCGTTCCATATGACATGAACGCAGCTCTTGATGCAGGTCTTGTTTGTAGGATGCACAGATGTTTTTCATTGGGGCTAATTACTAAGATGCCTCATACGGTTAATCCTTCACTCTGTTTGCCTTGTTTGCCTCAAGCAGGTCCATGGCCAAATGTGTATGTATTAAAATATAGAAGTAGGTCCCAGTGTGAGAAAGATTGTCCTCTTTACTTTACCATTAAATAATCTGTATGGAATTTATTTAGGGTCTTCTTTGCTTTTAGCAGCAGCATTAGTTTCACAATTTGCTCACACTTAAACAAATCACTCTTAATGTTTGAAGGTTCTTTTCCTTCCTCTAGCATGTCTCATTGCAGTTCTACTACTATTACTACTATATTAGCATAACGTTCAGCTGAAACTTTCAACGCTTGTTCAGGGTCCATATCGTTATTGTGCATCTTTGGATCTCAGACAAAAATCTCTGGAAGTTGTCCAGAACACCAGAGGTCGTTAGACATGTTTGCCTCTACTGTTAAATGGGTCATGGGAAAATGCTAAACATTTTTTTAGTTTGAGTTCTGCTGCTTTGCCTGTATACCATTATTGATTTTAGTTGGTAGGGAGACAGAGAGACAGAAAAAAAATGAAAAAAGAAATGTGGATGTTTATTGCAGACGGTAGCTGTGCATTATACAGCATGTCACAGGGTAGAGTACTGTGCAGTGTTGTCTGTGCAGCATGATATGACAGCATACCATAACATGGTTTTATATATATATATATATATATATATACATATATATATGTTGAAATGTTTCTATAGTCTTCAATGATGCTAAAAGTGGGGACCTGAATAATACTAATACTAAGAATACAAATATCCTTTATAATATGTGTTTCACAAATTATTGAACCTGGCATCATCCTTGCTTGTGAACAACTCGACCTTTTGAGGAAGCTCCTTTCATACCCCACTATGACACCATCACCTGTTACTAATGAACCGGTTTACCTGTGGAACGTTCTGCGCAGCATTCAGCAACTTTCCCTTTCTATTGTTGCCGCTCTCCTAACTTGTTTGAAAACATGTTGCTGGCATCAAATTGATAAGGATTGGTAAATTTTCGTATTCTGTTGCATTTGAGTTTCATACAGTGACCCAAGCAGAAAATTGTGGTGTGCATAGAGCTAGCTGCTCTGTGATGTTCAAGGTCTGAACCCAGCTATGATGAACTGTGCATCCACATCCAGTACTTTCATACAAACTGCTGTATGGATCCAGACAGTTCAAACACACACACACACACACACACGCACACACACACACACAGATCAATATATTAAAACAGTGCACATTGTAAAATTCTGTCAAGCATATCATGATGTTTTAGCATTATTATCATTATTATCAACTTAAACATCGGTTAAGCATGTTTAAAGAAAGAAAGAGGCCTGTTACTCTTTAATAATTCTACAAAATGTTAATATTAACTACATTTATTGAAAGGCATTGCTTGTGTGAAACTTGAATTTTACAATTTTGGGTCAATGTCAGAATTTGTGACTAAGATAAAACTCAACGTTTGATGTCCGCACTTCCAAATCATCCCACTTAGCTGTTCCCCCTCCAAAGCTTGACTCAGCAGCCACCCAAAGACTTCAGGAGGAGGCTGAAGTTAAAAATAAACACAACCTGGCAACAGCACTCTACAGTTTCTACCAGCACTCATGTACAAGCTGCCAAACTAATACAAAAGTTAGGCCAAATTGCCATCAAAGCAGGAGTTCTGTCTTCTTCTTTTTTTTTTTTTTGTTCTCTGAAATGTCACACACTCGTGAAGAACTCTCTATAAACACAGGATGATAAATGGACCGAGGTCTGACGGCCTGACCTATGTGTTTGTGTTTCAGGGGAGCTTTCTCCGAGGTGGTCCTGGCTGAGGAGAAGAGGACCCAGAAGTTGGTGGCTATCAAGTGTATCCCCAAGAAAGCATTAGAGGGCAAGGAAAACAGCATTGAAAATGAGATAGCAGTCCTGCACAAGTGAGTGGACCTCTTATGTTTTAAAAATCTATCAATAATAGTCTTTATTTATTGATATAACATCATTTACAGTAAAATAATTGCACTTTAAAGCCAGTCTTTACTGTAGGTACAAACCTTTAGATGTTTGTGCAGCATCAGTCTGCATCTGAAACACTAGCCACAAGGTCCAAGATGGTAAATTTTTCATCAATGTATCTCCATTACTGCATCATGTAAGATGTATCACATTACTGGATATAGTATATGTCATATATGACAATTACTGTGGTAATTTAATTATTTCTGATGAATGCAGTAGAGATTACATTTAGACTTGGATAGAGATTGGATTCATATCATAAAAGTGAAAATAATTTCATATAAGGTGTTCGTATGACTTTATTTTGAAAATTCAAAGGCAACATTCTCGTTAATCTGGAAAAACCACACATTTCTCTGTAAGCCGTTTTCACTGGAACTACTCCCTACTTAAGAAAAAAATCCTGAACCTTTTGCAACATGTCTTGTGGTTTAACCAGACCAGCAGCTTCTGTAAAAAAAGATACTGCGGGGTGGGGCGGGGTTGTTCATTTTTTCAAAGGTACTTTTTTATTGATCTAAGCATCATTATGTTAAACATAAACATATTTGGAAACACTTTCACACAAGTACACACAACATAATTGCAATACATATATCACTCAACTTATTTAGTTTAATAGACCTTAATTTAACATCATTCCATTTGCATCAATACTGTAACTATGCACAGTGAATTAATGTTTTTCCGAAATAAAAATCTAAATATATATTTTAAAAAAACTTAATTTAAGATCACATTGCTCTATGATTTCTTCTGCAATATGGGATTGATACTTGAAATACAATCAGTGTACGTCAACACTTGTTTCTAGGCAAATTATGTTGTAAATACAAGTTGTTTGCAACTTATATGGAGTCATATGTCCAAGACATATTAAAGACAAAGGCAAAAAGACAATAAAGACCCCCTGTAATTACAGAGTCATTCAAAGATACTTCTCTTTAGATGTTGGGAATTACAGGCCTTGGTAAAAATGGCTGATCTACACTGGTTCCCAAGTTATTTTTAGAGCTGTTGTTGCCGGGGTTACAAGAGACACAACTCTCGCCAATATACAGCTATGAGTCCTTCTGAGGTGAGGATAGTGGAATGACAGCGGTGGAGGTTTAGTCAGCTGTTAGGCTGCAAATGTGACAAACAGAGTAAAGTAACGTAAACTTGGCCTGAAGATGATGGTTTACTTCCTTTGTCTGGAATTCGTATGGAGCCGTACTCATTTTGACATTACTCATGTTAACACATCATCCTCAACACCCCCTCAGTACACAGTGCAGGGATGGGATGAGGCCTGACAAAGTAGTGTAAAAAGATAAAATACACATTTCTTGACAGCTGCATTAATTCATATTTTCCGAACAACACTTTATCAAATGACCACATGTATCGTGAAAGATGTGAGTCACAGTGATGAACCTACAGAGAATCAACACCCACCTGTGATGCTGCAGCTCCCCTGAGCTCTGCAGTCTGTCACATCACGGTTTTGGTTTTACATTTTGTGACGAAACTGTTCAGGTTGAGTCACTGCACTCCATCCGTCTCATTTCCAGAAACACTCAAAGATAAGTGCCAGATATTTTCTGCTGCTCTTAATAGGCACAATTTTAAGCAAAGATAGTGCAATTTTTTTAGCATTTGTTGCATTTCTTTGTTTTGCAAAATCATGAGGAGGCCAGATTGAAAATACGTTTCCACCCTTTGGATTACTCAGTCCAAATGAAGCTGTGATCACTGTCAGTTTTTTCAATACAACAGGCAACAAATAGCCAATCCTCTTCAATAATCAATCTTCAATCATTTCTTCATGTAGTCTGAATAAGGTGTAAACATTCAGAAAAATGCTCATCACACTCTCCCAGAGCCAAAGCAATGTTTTTGAGTTGCTTTTGTTCAAACATCAGTCTAAAACATAAAGACTCTTCATGTTCCGTTATAAAAGACAAAAACCAGCACTAAGTTTTTACATTTGAGTAGCTGGAACCAGCAGATTTTTTTTTACCTTGTTTCTGCTTCAAAAAGGGAACAAAGAATCGACTATCAATATAGTTCTCAATTTTCTTTCCATTGATTCAGTACTAAATGTTGCAGATCTGCTGAACAGTGACACAATACCAGAAGCGGACAGTGAAGTGAGCCTGCTGCCTTATTTTTAACCACAGGAGTTAAAAACAAGACTGAAAAAAATTGTAGAACCCACTTTAGCTCTGCTTCTCCTTTCTTTTCTGTAGCTTTATTTGTTTATTCCATGTTTCCACGCTGTGTTAATCACTTGTTACAGTGTTTTGAGTCATATGAAGTTAATTTGGTATCAGTTTAGCATTGATACCGCTGAAAACACATTGAAGTCAACCCATTTCAGCTCAAATCAGAGTTTGTAACATGACTGCCCAGCCTGGTTTGATATACCACTGACATAGCCGTATGATGTCACCACGCTGGTGAGCTGGCTGTTCGTCTTCTTCCCATTTTATTTGGTCCAAATATTTACTCAAACACAGACAAGCAAATACAGTGACTAATCACACTCTGGTAAGTCATTTGTAGCTGTGCCAGTCACAAGAGCTGGTGTGACGTTGCTGCAGAAGCTCTGCTGATAATATGAAAGGACTTTGATAACGACTCTTTAGCATGTCTGAAATGTGCTCGAGCAAAATATGTCAACACGATCCATCTCAGTTCATGCTGGACTCTAAATATTGTGTGTTTCTGTCCAGAGGCATATTGCTTTTATTTTTTGGGACCTAAAAGTTGTTGAACGCTTGGCAGAGGTAGATTTCAGATGGAGAAATGGGATTCTCTTCACATAAATACAGAAACAAAAGACAATTCATAAAACACTGCTCTCACCACAGGAAGTTTAACATTCTGCAGATATTGTAAGAAGCACCAATTCACTCATGGCCGGCCCACTCATCGCTTTTGAGAAAATAAGGTAACTGTGTCAAAGCTGTGAAAAAACAAAATACAAATGAAAACGTACACTAACATAAAGAAGAGTTGCAGTTTTCCCGATGACTCTGAGCCTGTACATCACCACACAATGGTAAGAAACTCAGAGATGTAGTGAAGCATTAATCTTTCTTCAAAAATCAATCAACTTTGCAATTATTTGTTGAGAAACTGAACAGACAATATGGATTTGAGAATCAGCAGATCTGCCAGTTTCAGACAGATGCCAAATGTGGTCATTACTGCCTGCAAGGCTGACCACTCTGTCCCTCTACTTTGCTGACTTGATGCTCTGTGAGCGCACAGGTGCTGACAGAGGTCAGCAGGTGACTCACCAACCTCCAGTAAACGTTTCAGATCTCTGTCAGTCACCATGACAAATTTCAGCCATAAGACCTGTAACTTGTAGTCATTTAGCACTCAAGTTAAATTCAGCAACTGTACTACATGTATCTGTTGTAAATGTGATCATGCACATGTGCAGGCTAATGTGCATTCACACGTGTCTGGTCGCCTGCAGGCTTAATCCTTCATTCATCCTTCACTGGGTCCATCGCTCGGTCTGCACTGAGCTAAGCAGATGAATGAAGGTGTCCATGCATTGTTACAATCTGGATAAGAGTCATTGCTGTAATCCAGCATGACCTCAGACGGACACATACACAGTTACCTCCAGTACAGCTCAGACACGTGGCTTCGTGCTGTCTTTGTCTTCCTTCCTTCAAGTCAACTCAGTAACCATCAAACACAGTCATTGTCCATGCGCTGCAGTAAATAACATAAATAGAATACACACAAACACAGAGTGCATTTGAGGGCAAAGGACCAATCAGAAATGTCTGAATGTTGAAATTACACCCAGGAGAGTTTTTGACCATTAGCACTGTAACTATGGTCCATTATACATTTTCATGAACGGATACTCGCTTTTGATTGTCTTGCACATGCAAATGAGGACACACATGCAGCGCACAAGTTGGATTCACATCCTTTCAAAGGTTAAACATGTTCCACTGATCCATAGTTTGTGACTCTAATGTGCTAACCGACAGCAATGCTGCAACAAGGGCAATGAGGAAGAAGACAGCCAGCAAACAGTTATGTAAACAATGCATGATTTAAAATATGAAAACATTAACTTTGCATATGTTTTACAAAAATAAACACAATCAGCATATTTTTTAGTCCCTTGGGGATACTCATGTTATGTTTGGTAAGAGATACTGAATGCAAACAACTTTTGTTCAGAAAGAAACTCCACAAGACCCCTTTAGATTGAGAAAATCAATGTTCACAAGGTAGAAATGGAGTGATGACACAAACATAACTGAATAAGCCACCACACTACAATTAATTTGTCTTAGTAAGACAAAATATGTTAAATTTGCAAAATAATGGTGTCAATCAGAAACTGCTTCATAGAGGATTAATTCAGATTCATATCATGATAAATCAATTCTACAAACAGCTTTTGTTTTGATTCCATGCCATTTTGATGTCGGGGTCATGATTCAATTCAAAATGGATTCTCTGTTTTAAACAGTTTCTGATTCAAAATCGATTCCTGATTCATTATGTAGGAGACTCAACTTTGAGTGTTTACTAAGAGCGCTGTAGTTCCCTCCCTTACTCCTACAGATAACCCTGTAGAAGTTCTACAGTGAGGAAATCACGGTGTAACAGCAGCAAAGTGGATTGTAAAATCCAAAGTTCACCCACACGCTTGCCTTCATTGAGGACCAGACTGGATGATTTTTTTGCTACTCTATTTTAGACGGGCTAATATTTACTGACCAGCCAGCGAGTCAGTAACTGTTAGCCATACTGCATACTACCTCCCGGCTGCTGTAGAACTGACGCAATCTACGGCTACATAGTATCATCGGCTAAAGGAAGCAGAAATGGCGTGCAGCAAGGCAAGCCCTGAGCTAGGTGCAAAAAAAACATTATTAAAAACTGATTTTTAGGATTTTTCCTAACTCTCTTTAATACCCAACCCTATATTTATCATTTATCTAAAGACAGGTAAAAACAAACAAAAAAAACAACTTTAAAACACACATATTTTTGTAAAACTGCAAGATAGGTTTAAAGGGACATTACGTCACCATATATATTGGTGCGAAAAGAGTCAATCGTTTTCGAGGGTTGCTCGCAAAATTTTGTGTAACAAAAAAACAGTCTCTTTAAGTAAGTAAATAGTTCATTGTAAATAAACGGAGAATGTTGGAATATCATGTATTGTTGAATCTTAAAGTTACATGTCTCTTGATGCACACTATTCTGGATATATAATGAATATGTGTTAAGTGCAGGAGACATTTTGCTTTTTATAAAGTTGCCACTTAATTAGATTAGCTTAGGTAATGAATTCTGTTCAGTTGTACAAGTGTACCTGAAAAAGTGGCCACTGGGTGTAATGGTGGTATGATATAACAGTACACACTGGTCAGGCAGGTGAGTACAATACCAATCTAGATGTGGTGAGTTATTTTCTCACCCCTGTCACTGCACTCACGGGGCAGCAGAGCACAGAGTTCAGCCAATTAGAGAGCTGCATGCCACCACACAGTATAGCTCCCTCTATGTTAATGTCATAAAATACAAATACTAGCATTACTCATTGCAAATAGTTTCAAACTCCACATGACACCCAGGGAGACTATTTCTCCCTCTTGCAGACAAAAGCTTGTGAAATACTAATTTATTTTTAAAAATGACAAATATAATTATCAGCATTACATTTTTTGCATTATTTCTCTTCTCTCGTTTACAGGATTAAACACGCCAACATTGTATCTCTGGAAGAGATCTTTGAAAGTAAATCGCACCTCTACCTTGTCATGCAACTGTGAGTATTCACGTGTGGGTTTGTGTGATTCGTTTTCTTAGCAATGTGTGTTTCAAACTCCCTGCTTGTGCCATCACCCACACACTGCATGTCACATGTCATTAATTGCACTCTGTAACACACTCACATGTGCATGACCACACACAGAAGCAAACACTGTACTCTGCCTACTCACGAGCACCAGTGGGGAGTTCGCCCTCACACCTGCAGCCTGACAGCCTCCCGCCCACCTCAGCCACTGAAATGTCAGAGAGAGGGAGAGAGAGAACAAGAGAAAGGACAGATTAGGATCAGGAGCTCTATTAACTTAGAGGCTCCAGAAAATATAAATCATTTATGTATGAAATGTCAGTTGCAAATCAGATAAAAGACAGAGAGGGAGGGGTTACATTCATTAAGGGAAGGACAAGTGGGAAATTCTGTTCTTGAGTACTTTTGTTTCGTTTCCCCAAAAAATAATATTTGTGTTCCCTCATAAAAATGTTTTATCCTTGCATTAGATATTAAAAATGTTGAACTGTCACGAGATAACTGTAGACTCCCATAGCTTGACATTTTTTCACGATTCTGTAGTGCACACAAGATTTTCAGCCACCAGATGTCGCTCTAGCCCCAGCATCTCATATCCCAACTAATGAGCGCCTCTGCCATGCCTCTTCTAGCCCCACAGAGAAAGCAGCCACTGAACAAACAATCAGAAAAACAACAAAATAAAAATAACTTTTAAGTCAAGTAACAAAGTGAGAACAATAGGCCAGCAAGAGGATGTACATTTGATTGGCTGGAATATTCATTTTTGTAAATGTAACTTTAATTTAGTAACACTTGTCATGTATCAAGCTTGGTAAGGAGCTATTTTGTTTGAACTGCTGAGTGACCTGAAGGGTCCTGAAGTGGAAGGTTATATGTTTGTCCCTGTGTAAATGGACTCACATGCACGCAAAAACAGAGCGACGCGCGAAACAAAGAGCAGAGAGGATCCGATGACAACACAAACACTGAGGGAATTTGACTGTATTCTCTTCTCATGACATCATTACTCAATAATATAGTAAAAAGTAGTTTATTGCTGTTACATTCATGTCCACAATTTAATATAAAACCTTTACCTTTAGCTTTTATCCTTTTGTTCTCTGTTATCATTCTATCATGTCTGCGGTGGGGGGTTTTAGGGGGCCAAAATGTACTTGTGTGTGGGTGTGTGTGTGTGTGTGTGTGTGTGTGTGTGTGTGAGTGTGTGTGTGTGTATAAATATAGGAGGCTAAACAAACTGTAACAGGTTTCCGTAAATAGAGGGAAGTCTCCATCTAGTGGTTTGTAATTTAAACATCATCACACTATTTGGTTTCATTCACACCACAGTTTCACTCAACAGTAAAATACTTTTGTCTTTTTATCCTCATGCACATGTTTGTATGATAGCAGTTACTTAAAACAGACAAAACAAATTAGTTTCCTTGTTGAAAAACAGTAGAAGGTACTGTTTCATTTTTCTCTTTCTTTCTAAAACTCTGTCAGTTTTGTCTTATTAATTAAATAAAATAACATGTTTACAAAACGTTGTTTCATACTATTCCTCTGTTTCAACCATCAACAAGTTAACAAGTAAAATATTGTAGTTGTCTGGCCTATCACAGGACTTCCACCATTATTTTTACAAATTTCAGTCTGGTCTGATTTGGTGGTTGTTTTCTCCATCCTGTATATTTCTCAAGCTCCACTTCACTTTAATGAATCTCTTTATCCAGGGTGTCCGGCGGGGAACTCTTTGATCGTATCATAGAGAAGGGCTTCTACACAGAGAAAGATGCCAGTAAGCTCATTCAGCAAATTCTGGATGCTGTTAAATACCTCCACGACATGGGCATTGTTCACCGTGACCTCAAGGTCAGTCTGGAATCAGAGATGTGATGGAAAAATTGCAAATGAGTGTCACTGAGAATGTTTAACTTCACATAAATTCTGAAAGTCCTGTTTTCACACTACGTCCATGTCCTGACTCACAGTAACCTTCAGAACTGAAAACACGTCTCTAAGTATCTGTAGTTTTCTGTTGGCTAAACTGATAGTACGGTGAAAGTGCACGATTGGTGTGATGACACTTTTGTAACATTTCCGGTTGTGGTTCTGTCCCTCTTCATCATAGCCAGAGAACCTGCTCTACTACAGCATGGATGAAGACTCCAAGATCATGATCAGTGACTTTGGTCTGTCTAAAATCGAGGGCTCTGGCAGCGTGATGTCGACTGCTTGTGGAACACCTGGATATGTTGGTAAAGATGCCAGATACTTCGATAATTAAATGAGAAAATCTGCCTCAAGTCAACAACTTTCGCATGACAGGAAACACCATGCATTAATAGCAAAGTGCCTATTTCTGACTGGTAGTGAAATGTAGAATCTTTGACTTTTATCAAACATCTATAGCTGATCGGAGG
>JAQFJA010000012.1:19694597-19707884 GCA_029874485.1 Naso brachycentron | reverse complement strand
ATTTTGTTTACACTCTATTTTAATTATTGAGCAAACAGTAAAATGCAACACTACTCATATTTTTACTTAGCTGATAGTCTTCTGCTGTATTTCTCAGGTTTGAGGCTCTACAGCTGAGTGACACACAAAAAGTGCTCAACATAAATAACTGAGTGAACCTGAACTTATGGATATGTTATGGAGTAAATTTTTAAAGACAGTGTTTTTAACATTTTACAGACTTTGTGAGAGAGCTATAAGTAAAGACATTCACAGAAAGAGAGGGAACAACATGTGTCCCAGACTTGATGTGTCATTAGCCGTGGTATGGACCAGACAACAAGTATGCCACTGTATAGATTTGTAGTGTGGTCATACCCCTGTATCAAGCAAACATTTCTTGCCAGGCAGACTGATTTGTATTACTGTGGTAAACCAATGGTAGTGATATGGGATATGAAGGGAAGTAACACATCTTAGACTAGATGCTTGTCATTCAAGGCCACTTCTCTGCTGACAGAAGTGTGTATTTTGGCTGTTCATCTATGCTAGCGGAAGCCAGTTCGAATTAGCCGGTAAGCTATGAGGTAAAACATGTCCTGGAAGGATTAACACCTGGTGGCTAGGCTAACACTTCAACTGAGTGGAAGAGGTCGGGACAACGAAGGCCATACCTCTGCATGGCGTTCTGATTATTGTCCTTTGATTTGTGAGTCACAGGAGCCAGTGTCAACTTGGTTCTCAACTTACTGTACTATACTCTGCCCATTCCTGCACAGGCTTGTCTGAGCCAGAGTCTAGTTTAGCTCAGAAGGTCACTTGCATCACTCTTTGCAATCGTCTAAGGACGGAAGTCAGAAGATATGAATGTGGTTCCATAAAAACCAAGACCCAACATGGCATGAGCTTTTATGTCACCTAAGCTCTTACATATTTAGAGCTGACCAAGCTGATTGTTCTGAACCTTCAGTCGTAACAGAGTACAAATGTATATCTGCAACCTAGTTTTGAGCAAACAACAATCTCTGGCCTCATTTCCTTCCCATCTAGAACAAAGAAAGAGTCAATCACCTTCTTGTCATTGCATATCATTGGCTCCTAGTAGAAGTGACAGCTGTCTCTAGTCTGTCCCTAATGCCTGTCCTCTCCTCCACCCCCATGGCAGGGGACTTTATGTATGTTGTCATGGAGGGAGACGCGAGTCTGGGATTAGCTCATTAAGACAGACATCTTTGATCCGAGGTTATTTCTCCCATTTCCACAGCAACTTGATCATATCCTGGCCTCTTAAGGCACACACGAGTGCACAGACCCACACAAGGGGACACACACACACACACACACACACACACACACACACTCATACATATACACACAAATGGGCCTTAAAGCCCTGGAGAACAGAGTCCAACAGAGATGTGAAGTGTAGATGTGCGGCAACAGCTAAACGCCGTGTCAGGTTTCTTGGGGCTCGTGCTAATTTTAACCCTATGATCCTGCAGCAGGCAGAAGGGTTTAAATGCCAGCCTACAGTTGCTCCACACCAGTTGTTCCCCACACGTCTTCCACTCATCACAAACCCAGGCAAGACAGCCACACACACCTACACTCCGACACAAACGCTCCAGTCGCAGGAACGAAGACCACATACAGCAGAGCAGTTCCAGGGGAAGCAGGAATCTTTGCTGCTCTCAGACCACAGCGTTGTCCAGTAGGCTATGGAGCTTTTCGAGACCAACCCTTACTTCTTCCCTGACCAGCGCTTCTACGATGGAGGGGACAGCTACTTCCCCTCTCGCCTGCCTGGGACGTACGACCAAGGCACCTACCAGGATAGGAGCTCCATGATGGGCTTGTGTGGGAGTCTGTCTGGAGGTGTTGGAGTTGGGGTGACAGGAACAGAGGAAAAAGCCTCTCCGTCCAGCCTGTCGCCTCATTCCGAACCCCACTGCCCGGGCCAGTGCCTTCCCTGGGCCTGTAAGCTTTGCAAAAGGAAGACGGTTACCATGGACCGCCGGAGAGCGGCCACGATGAGAGAGAAGAGGCGTCTGAAGAAGGTGAATGAGGCCTTTGATGCTCTGAAGAGGAGCACCCTGATGAACCCAAACCAGAGGCTGCCCAAGGTTGAGATCTTGCGGAGTGCCATCCAGTATATCGAAAGGCTGCAGGCACTGGTGTCGTCCCTCAACCAACAGGAAGCTGAGACTGGACAGCAGGGACTGCACTTCCGAGCCAGCGCGGCCCAACCCAGAGTGAGTAGGACAGAGAAGCGATGATTGGCAGAACTGACCCAAAAGGCGTTTAGAATGAACAGATGGGGAACCAATGTAACGCACTGATTGACAAGAGGCAAAAGATGAAATGTGAAGTAGAAAAAGAAACACTAGATGGGTTCAAACTTGAAAAATGGTAACTGTTAAAATGTTTTTGACAATGTTTGACTTGATGAACTACTATACCCTAAAGTTTGCTTCAGATCTGATCACTGTGGTCGAGTTTTGAGGTTTCAGTTAGGAACATAGACTCATGTATCCATCATCCAGTCACAATCTTGTATTTAATTTAAGAGGTTTTCAGATTGTAATCCATTTTTTTTGTTCAGATTTTTCAGAATATGGAGAGCTTAGATAAATGCCAGAATAAAGCAATAACTGACTTATTTAGTGGAAACAATCTGAGGACTGTCAAATGGTTTGTTACAAGGTCTCTTTTATATTCATTCATTATTGTCTATTGGGAAAGTCTTGTGTTTCTTTTTAAATTAGTGTTTATGTACGTTTACACTGCGCTGTGGTGTGTACTGTATCTTTGTGTGGGGTGGAGTGTGCCATGTCATAACGCTGCATGACTGACAGTAACGTCTGTGTGTGTATCTCCATGGTAACAGGTGTCGTCGTCAAGTGAGCCCAGTTCGGGCAGCACCTGCTGCAGTAGCCCGGAGTGGAGCAGCACTCCCGAGCAGTGCACACAGAGCTACAGCAGTGAGGGTGAGTTCACACACCGTCTCATTAGACAGCACAAACAGATCGGTGCGCCCTCGCTCAGACACTGAATGTCTCTTGGTTTCTTTGCAGATCTCCTGAGTGCTGCTGACTCTCCAGAACAGGGGAACATGCGTGCCCTGACCTCCATCGTGGACAGCATCTCTGCAGCAGATGGATCTGTGGCCTTTCCTATGGACATTCCCAAATAGACCCTCCACACAGTGGACTCATAGGGGCACAGAGAGCCACAGACAAAAAGCAAAATGACAATTGGTAAATTTTGAGCTCCACTGATTACAGTGTCTCATGATGAAATTCAAAAGAAGTGATTTATTTAAATTGGTAACTCTGCTGATCAGTGGGTTTTGCTAGCCATACAGAATTCCTCTTGTTCCCAGTGAGGCCTTATTTCCTTTATTCCTGCCTTATCACGCGGTCCACACCTCTCTTGTCAGAATTGTATGAGCTTTGTTTAACTAGAGATTCAAGGACTTCACTGCATGAACCCAACACCTAATTAGTAGAACAGATCTCTGTTAGACTCAGTCTGATAAAAGCCTGGTTTTCTCCTTACTTAATTTAACTTTTCGAAGCCTTTCCCTTACCTTCTTTCATTCTTTTTGTGTGTGTTTTTATGCTTAAAAAAAACATGAGTTTATTTGTGGGGCCAATATGTACCATGGCAGTTTTGACCAAGATCTGCTTAATTTAAACTGGTTATGAATGCTAGTGATGTAAATACGTTCCCTTTTTCTACAGAGTGGTTTTGCCATTTTATTTTTTATTTTTTGCTAACTTATTTTTGACTTTTATAATAAGATTGTTGTGTATTTGTAGATGTTCTGAAAAGTGATATTTTTTGTCCAATTCTTGCAATAAAGAACATTTTCAATACATTGTCATTGTCCTTAACCACTAATGGAATACTTTAACTTCCTATGACCTTAAAATGAACACAACATCCAAATCTTTAAAAAACAGCTTTACTTATGTCTATATAGTGTCATAAATACAGTTCACTTTTTTAAATAGCCAAATAATAAAATCTTGATTTGTCAGCATTGTTTCACACCTGGAATAAAGACACAGTACTCATAGCTGCCACATAGCACATTACACCTTTTAGACACCTTGGAAAAACTTGAAAATAAAAAATAAAAGATTGTACACCCATCCAGCACTCCACTGGTTCATATGCTGTGTTCTCATTGGATGAGGAGTTGGTCAGCCAAGAGTGCTGACTGCTCACTGGCACATCTCCATGGCAACTATATGGTATGATCAGAGGAGTCCATCACTTTAAGCAGTTCTACGTTTATATCATTGGCTGATGTTGAGCAGCAGTTTACAGTTTGATTGAGAGAAAGTAAGGAGTCAACAGAGAGGAGCTACAGTGTTCACACTACCCATCCACAGAGAAATGTCATGGTCACATGGCTGGGGTCGGCCTTTCACAAACAACTTCTCAGCGAGTCTTGAGAGACTCATTCAATCACTTGCACACACGCACACACACTCACTCATCAATTTAAAGGATTCTCTCTATACTAGGCTACATAGTGTCATACTGAAGGCGAGAGAGGCGAAGAGAGGAGAGGTAACAGCTACATAGTGTCAAAAAAGAAGGAGGGAAAATGAAAGAACAGGAGAAGAGGGAAAGAGAGAAGAAGTCTGAAATTGGACCCATGAACCTGTGAAGAGTCCTTGTAGAAACACACCCCCTCCCGCTAACGATTCACACACTTACAGCATACAGCAAAAGACACACAAAGGTCCGACACGGAGAGAAAGAGAAAGAAAGAGAGAAAGAGAGAAGAGAACAGTCACTATCGAATACAGGGCATTGGGTTTCATACAGCAATGATATTATATTATTTTCCATATATATTTCCAATATATATATATAGTATTTCTATAAAAAACATAAGTCATCCATTTTTATGTACAGAGACGATCAATGAGTAATACCTTGCATAACCGGTAGAGGGGCAATGTGCAGTGGGATCTGCCATTTATACAAGTATTCATTATTCCCAAATCCAAACCAATGGCCTGTCACCATGCCTTCAAATCTTTTTTTTTTTTTTTTTTTACACAAACCAACTTGGACACGATGATACAGGGAGATTGGTTTGGACTTGGCCATGTTGAGAGATTAGAACCAGGACAAGAACCCACAGCTGAGACCAGGGGAGCAGGAGCACAACACCACAACAACAAGGCTACTGGGAGCACTGGGGTAAACTGGGAGAGACAAGGATGAGTCTCCTTTACAGCAGCGAGCGCAGCCAATGAGCACTCTCGAGTTCAAAGGTCAGAGTTGGCCTCTGTATTGCACGTGTCCGAAAGAGAGGTGAGAGATGAAAGATGGGAGGTGAGGCCGGGAGACAGAGAGGTGAAGAGACCCCCCCTCAGTGGCACACAGGACTCCCTCTCCAGATTTGGCATATCACTCTCAAAAGGCCGCAAGCATGTGTCCGTATAGGTAATGAGAATGCACTGGAAGAGAGAAAAAAGGTGAAGAAAGTGAAAAAGAAGTAACAGAAGGATTGAGTTTGACATTTACAATACAAGCAGATATATTTAGTGACATGACATTAAATTGGTAAAAGTCTATAAATGCCAAAAAAACAATATGTTAAACCACTGAACCATTCTTAAAGACATGACATCATTAAAATTTTTGGAGGCAGGAAAAAACTCAAACAACATTATACACCATGCAACACTAAAAATTTAACAATTACACTGCATTTGATAATTAATAGTGGAGTGGAATAAATGATTCAAATTAAGGCTGAGCGATGAATCAGTGTTATCACTATTGTAGTACAAAATTATGTGCATGAAAATACCAAATTAAGCAATGAATCAACTTCCCCACTAGTGTGGCACTCGGCTCATTGGTTCCTACTGAACATGTGACAACACAAATATTTGTATTTTTTTCTGAAAAAGGCTGAAAAATGTTCAGAAACAGCTGGGCACCGAAGCTTTTAGCAAGCATTACTCAAGCATTCGTTGGGAACTATTTTTTGTTATGGATTTATACAAATTGAGCACTCTAGTGAATATTTTCATCAGCAGGACAGTGTTTATTGGACTGACAATGAAATAAAATGAAAAATCCAGACTCATCATAATGAAGGAACATTCACCAATGCCATGTTGTAGCTCATCTATGTGTTTTTAATAGTTTTTGGACGATGGCACTCTATGGCACATTGGAATAAGCTACTGTAGATGTGGCTACAGAGCACTATTAGTGTGATTAATTATTTGTTTTGTTTTGTTTTTTGTCTTTCATGTGATTTCTTTGCAATGAGAAAAAAATACAGTATCTCCATTCTTTAACGATACATAAATATGTCTATATATATGTATATTTTTTCAGTTGAAACATACATTGACCCATCATCACCTTATTTATTATGACAAAAGTGTAAGCAAAAATATTCAGCAGACACAAAGAAACAAAGTTTGTATCACACATTGCTACCTCACGCCAAACCGCTGACCAATGCTGGTTAAAAGCACACTGACCTGTAAGTTCAGCATTTTCTTGTAGTGTTTTGTTAGCTTACCTGTTAGCATTAGCACTCCAGTTAGTAAGCAGAGAGGTTAGCATGAATAGGTCCGCACGGCTGAGGGGTCGAGTCTCGGGGGCGCCGGGGGAGGAGCTTGAGAGGATGCGGCAAAGAAGGGTTTGGGCACAGCAGGACAGAGAAGACATGGCATGCAGTTAGTCAGTCAGGACAAGAATAAATAAGCCCAAAAATACAAACAGAAAAACATGTTGGCTGAGGTAGAGGAGTTTGGTTAGTATTGTAACGCACCTTCAGGCTGGAGCTGTTTCTTGGGCATCAAATTCACAGACGGTGGCATGGACATGGAGGGCATGCGGAAGCCAGCAGGCAGCGTTTCCATGGAACCTGCCATCAAGCCCAGCCCCGTCCCTCCTTCACGAGCCCGAAACCTCTTGCGCCATGATGGAGAGCGTCGAAAAGACTTGTCATCTCCACTCTAGAGGGAAAGGGAGAAAAGCAAGGTCACACAATTTTCCTCTTTTCAACAACATTGTAGTGATCAAAGCAGCAGCTTCAAAGTTCACCTCCTCCAGTCGACGGTCGGTCCCCAAGGCTAACAGGTTGTTGAACTCCCTCTCTAGAACCTGCCGTGCCTGAAAAACAGCACACACAACTGCTGTTGGCAGGAGGCACAGTGAAACTGTATTTTAACCAACAAGAGAGAGAAACTAGAAAGATCTGAAGGCAAAATGTCAATGACAACTTTGAAACTTAAAACAAATGTTCTAATAGACAGGAGTAACCTCCATGTTGTTTCCTCACCCATGAACATGACGCTGTGGGCAAGTAATCTGCACTGAAGCACATGGCCAGGAAATTTCTCTCAACTGAACTGAACTGAACAACAGAGCCCTTTTTACCAGAGAACAACTGATACAGAATCTGAAGCAGGAGGAAATGTTGGCTCAATGTAGCCAGCAGCAGAAGGAAATGCTGACTTCACACAAACCACTGCATCACTAAAAAGTAAATCAACCACTCTCATAAAAACCTCAACAACTGACTGCTGAAGATGGACTGGTGCAGAAAGGCCATAAGCTTACAACACTGGGAGGGAAAGTGTTCAGTGTGTAGAATATGATGACGTAAAATCGAAATGTTGTTGGTACCAATTTGGGGTGTACAGTCAACAAAACGGACCAAACTGCTCTTAGAAATCAATTCAATTATTGCATTTTGGGTGCAAACATTTGTGTTTCCCTCTGTAACTACCTGTGTGTTCTGCATAGGGATCTGCAGGATGAGCGCTAGGCTGCTGTAGTCGAAGGTCTCGTCCAGAGCAATGAGCGCTCCGTGGACGCCGCTCTCCAACAGGTTGCCGCTATACTCCCTCAAACCAATGGACAGGACCCAGTGGATCACTTGCTCGTTGGTCCACACCAGCACATCTAAGGTAAAACAGACTCGCTCAGATTCTGGTACTGTAGCACAATGTTAGCACATATCGCTACCAGCAGATAAGAGCAGCTTGATTTCGAGTAAGACAACTAGAAAGAAAAAGAAAGCAAGCGAGATGAAGAGATAATGTGCACGTCCACATGGTGTCAACTCACTGGCACACTCCCTTTGTTCATTTAAAGCACAGCTGTCAGCCAGCTTTCCAAGTTGGAACAGGCGGTGTGTGTGTGTGTGTGTGTGTGTGTGTGTGTGTGGACGTGTGCATTTGTGTATAAACAGGGCAGGACTGTGATTTGACATGACAGCTGAGTCAAGTTCATGTGCAGAGCTCAAGGTCAAAAGGTTGAAAGGGCTGGCTAAGTGTGTGTGTGTGTGTGTGTGTGTGTGCGTGTGTGTGTGTGTGTATGTGTGTCTACTCTTGGTATGTGGAGCTTTAGATCATAAGATTGCAGGCCAGCTTCAGTTGGCTTTTTGACAGTCTCAGGTGCAGCTGTTTCAATGCTCAGACCAAACTGACAATGTCAGGCAAAAACCACTAGGTGGTACTCTGGCCTGATTAGACTGTGGACATGTATGTATTGTGAACTACTGCTTGAATGTGTGTATGTGTGCATGCTTGCTTTTTTTTTGTCACCGTGTGTGTATCAGAGTGTGTGTAAAGCGTACCTTTCATGTCGTGTTGGCTGTCCTCTCTACGGCGCTCCAGGTCTTTCCTGTCATAATTGAGTCTCTTCAAGCACATAATCCCATACTGCAGACTAGCCCTGGTACACACGCAAACACACAAAGGAACACACACCCACGCAAACATGACGGAACAAACAAGCTCATACACACACACATAGAAAAAGCAGAAGCACATAGCATCATTAGCCTTCTCATCTCCATTGCTAATGTATCCAGTTGCCAGGAGGCTGAACAAATTGCGGCTAAGCTAACCACCCCTGCTGCAGACCTGTGGAAGCTGTCCACCATCTTGAGGTGGCTCCTTAGATCCTTCTTTGTCAGGTGATCCAGCATGCGTGCGTCTACCAGACACTCCATGAAGTAGGAGCGATACTGAGGCAGACCGAGGCTGGGCAGCCACTCATTCCCTATCCACTCGTGATTCATGTCGCCATACGCCAGAGTCTACAGGGAGAGGAGGACACACTGTTACTAATGTCTGCAGCATAAAGAAATAGGAAGAATCTGCTCTGTCATTGTAAATTACGGGTATATGCTGTTTATGTGCACATTAATGTAGGTCTGTTGTGAAAAAACAATATGCTTTGGTGCAAAAGGGGGTAAAAGTAGTGAAATTTCAGTCATTTTCAAGTAATTAAATTGTCCCTAAAGGCTTTTCTTACAGCAAACATCTTAAAATCCTGCATCAGCTTAATTCTTTTTGTGCCAGGTCCAGGACCCCAATATAAATTAGTATTATTGTACTTTACCAAAAAATGTGACTGCCTTATAATTTTCAAGGTCTTGCACAGTCATGTGAGTGTTTTTAGTCTTTCTCTCCATTTGAGCCTCTGCTCAGATTTACAATGGGAATAACATGAGGTCATCAAACTCTGTGTACTAAAAGGTTTCTCTTCATGCCACATAGGTGCGCAATGACACCAGAATCCCATTTAACTGCTTCGGTCTCAGAGTCGAAGATGGAAATATCTGCTTTAAAAAAGGCCTATTAGTGTGATGACGGCATTAGTTACTTATTAGTCATCTCACCCAGTGCTACATATCCATTGTCAGCCAGGTACAATAAACAGAATTTAGTTTATGGTGCTTAAAGCATTAAAAATGACACTTATGACAGCTTCATGTCTTTCCAGAAATAATGACTTACTTTTTCTTTGCCTTGTAAAATGTTTTTGTTTCTGCTAAATTTTCTGCTTTTCCTCTACTTTACCTCTGTGTCTACTCTCCAGATTACTGTGTACAGAACATACCACTGATGGTGAAATTACTGGTTTCTCATATGCAAATATATGCATGTGTGTATGTACACCTGGGCACAGACAAATGTTAGCAAATCAGCAGTCTCACCTGTGCCCAGCTGCCTTCCTCATTGTCCTGAGTAGCAGCATGGCAGAGACAACATACAAAGGTTAGAGAGAAGGAGGACAACCAAAAACACACATAGTGCACAATCAGAAACTCTCTCTCTCACACACACAAAAACATACACACACATACACTCACTCTCTACAGTTAGCTGTGGACACAGACCACATGACCACAGGTAGTAACAGTTACACCCTTACACCCACACACGAATACCAGCATGGACACAAAAATACGTTAGTGTGTGATGTCGTGGGCATTTAAAGGGGTCGTCTGGGAGATGACATATGTGTGTCGCAGTGGGGGCAGTGTGAGTGTGAGAGCGTGTGGGCCACGGGGAGACAAGGAAGGGGAGCACCCAGATGGTACTGACCGCTTTAGTGGAGGAAGCCAGGTTCTCCATCTCTTCATGAGTCACCCACACATTTCCGGAGGACTGCTCAGAGGACGAAAACACACACACATACACACACACACACACACACACACGTACACAAAAACACACCAAAAAAGGCACTCGTGTATATTTTCACACGTACAGACGCCACCATGCACGCTCACACACACCCACACAGACACACACACACACACACACACACACACAGACAAACATTGCATTGAGTGATGCCAAGGGAGGGAGTGTATTTCAGGCAGGTAGCTTGTCGCTATAACTGGTACTATTTTTGTGTCTTTTTCCCACAGCACCTCATGCAATTTATGTCAGCAGAAAAGGACAGGTCAACCTCAGTCGACAGGCATAAACCAAGCCTCTACTTTGATCTGAACAAACAAGCACAAGAGCAAAAGAGTGAGGAGCCATCACCCCAGGGTGCAGAGTGGAGGCTAAGCCCAACAGTGGAGATGATTTTTAAGTGTTTGTGGGGGAAAATGTGTTCATATTCACAATCCTGGATTCAAATTAGATGTAGGTTCATGTGCTCAATTATGTCATTGTGTATGCACATTTGCATGCATGAAGAAAGCCGTGTGTGTGAGATTAGGGAAATGTGCTTGCTGTATTATTTTACCGTTCTGGATGTCAGTGGTGCAGATGGGCTGGTGAGGGAGACCATCTCCTGGATGGCCAAGCGGAGTTTGAGTCGGTGCAGAGGGTTGCTGATGCCAATCTCCCGCTGGATCTCTGTGTCTGACAGAGCGGACATGATGGCTCCGCTCTTCACGTTGGCCCGGCAGGCTGCCACATACCACGCCGGCATACCCACCCACAGCTGGTGAGAGTCATCAAGTATTCAACATCACCACCATTGTTGCCATAAAAGGTCAGATAGAGGGCAGTGCAGATCAGGCAGTAATGGTCTGTCTACTATTTTCTATCACTTTAGTACATTTTGTATTAAGTGCAATAGCAGACATAAAGATGGCAAGAAAGAGGAAGGTGTTGTAAAATTTATAGTTTCAGACATAAAAGCAGATTAGTGGAGTACCTCTAGCCAGGACACAACAGTGGGGCCGTCCCACTGGGCAAATGCCAGGCCTCTTTTCCTGGCATCTTCCAGAAGCTCGTGTCTAACAAGGGAATTAAAAATGGACAAAGAATGAAAGGAGAAAGTAAGGATTACCAGATAAAAGGCTTTGTGAATGTATTAACATAATAAGAATGAGAGAAAAAACACACAAAGTCAGAGAAAGAAAGGAGGCTTTACTTTTTCTTCATCCTGCGGTCTCTCTCAGCCTGTGTGCCCAGTTTTCCCAGAGTCATGGTGTCACCAATGCCCATCTCGAAGTCTGAAATACAGCAAAACACTGTTAATTCATACCTCTGTAATGTCAGGCAGTCTGCATGACTTTCAGTGTATAGTACTTAATCGGCAGTGTACCTGACAGAGCAGAAAGCGGCTGTCCATCCCTGCCTACAGTCGGCTCCATTCGACCCCCCTTCTCCTTCTTCCCAAACAATCTGCCAATGGATGACTTGATGCCTTTCTTCTGCTTACTGCAGACACAGCAAAATGTGTTACAATAAAAACTATAGTATGATACATGGTTATCAACTATTGATAGCAATTTTTTGTGTGCATAATTCGAAGATAAAAATTCTTGGTAAAATCCCAACCTTTACTACATTAAGGATCTCTCAAAACTTGTTGGTGTAGAGTGGAAATGGAGTCTTTACAATGCTGGTTTATCATAATGTGCTACCTGTGTGTGTCTGAATCAAGGTTATTATTGTTACAAAAACTAACAAAAACTAATAAAATTACGAAAACTAGAATAGAAATAAAACATTTTCATTAACAGAAATAAAATAAAAACCAGGCTTAAAAAAAAAGCTCACCAACTAAAACTGTATTGTGGGTTTACAAAACTAACTAAAAGAAAATAAAATCAAAGAGAAAATACCCTCAATTTTTGTTTTTGTCACGGTATTTTGGGTGGATATTTATTCTATTTTTCAAGATCTATGCCCCCCCTTCCCCACTATCATGGCAGCAAGGGCTATAGTTGGGAGAAAGCGGCAAAGACTTAAACTAACACTAAAACTAATAAAAACTAAACAAATGATAAGCATTTTTGAAAATAAAGATTAAACTAAACTGCAAAATTTCCTTTAAAAACTTATTAAAACTGAAATTGAAAAATAAAATTCAAAACAAAATTGAAATAAAAAGTAGCAAAAAATCCCAAACCTTTGTGTGAATGTGTGTGTGTGTGCGTTTACCCTCGTCCATCCTCTAGACTGCCTGTGAACTGAGCAAAATTGGTTTCCAGCCGTAAACTGCGGGGGGACGAGGGAGGCGATGTTTCACACTTGATAGTTGCTTTGTCCACTTCCACTGGAGACTACAGGAGTCACAGAAGCAACTCAGCTAAGTCACAAAAGCCACAGTTTGACATAAACAACCATCCAATTTTACTTCTGTTTGCAAACTTACTGCTACTTTCCTGCGGTGTTTCCTCAAGTCGCTCGGCTATCAAACAAAGCAGCTGAGTTACACACTAGCTTTTTACAACGAACATGCTTCTGTTTGTGTGTGTATGACAAATGGAGACGTGTGTGCTGTCTGACCAGAGTCATGATGCCTAGATGGTGGCTGGCGTTGCGTGAGTGGTGCTTAGGTGTGGAGTGGCCGCTGGTAGGTGGGGAGGAGGATGATGCCAGGGACTGGGCGGTGGCGGAGGTGGGGAGGGCCCGAGGGCGAAGGGTCACGTTGAGTCCGTCCATGCTGCCGCTGTTTACACGAGATTCAAGCTCGTCTGAGCGGAGGTCTGCTGACTCTCTCTCAACTTGGATCATCCTGCACACAAACGTACACACATCTTTAAAT
>JAQFJA010000012.1:19504207-19519399 GCA_029874485.1 Naso brachycentron | reverse complement strand
TAAACAAACCTCAGGGACTAAAATGGAGCAAGCAGGCCAATAGCTGCATCTACATGCTGACGAGAGAGAGAAAGAGAGAGAGAAAGAGAAATTAAACATAGTTTAAACTGTGATGAGACAGAGGAATTATCCGAAAAGAGAGCAGCAGGATGAACAGAGAGAGATTGGCAAACATCTAAACCTGGCTAATTTATTGACGACAGTGCTAAAACATTTGAAGAAAAATTCCAGAAACATTTTTTCAGACCAATCTTTTTTCTTTATCAGTTACGGTTGCAATTTGAATTGTGATCATATCTCATGAAGTCAACTCCAGGCCTGTGTTTGAAGTACACATTGTACCTAAAAAACATAAATTGTGCAAAGTATCAGCATATAACAAGATTATTTTTACATAAAAGGAATGATTGTTGTTGAGGTCAATAAACTATTTAAAAAAATCTTTGTGTAGGTCTATATCACATCTGACATAGTAGTTAAAGCAACAATATGTAACTTTACTGTAACCTGCGGCTTTGAAAACTGAACCTAACAATGCACGTTAAAACGTGGCACAAAACAGCAAATTTAGTTAAACCAGGTCATATTTTTCCCCTTCTGACGTCCGGCGACTGCTCTGCCTCAACTTTGTGATTCATGGAAGTTCCTGAAAGCGACATGTAGGCTGCCTGTAGACTGAAGCTGTAGCTGCAGCACCGTGTCGTTGTTGGGAACAGCTACGCTAAATAAAAGAGACAGACAGAACTGCAGATGGACAGAGCAGTCGTAGGACATCAGAGGGAAAACTAGAGGACATTTTCTCAGTGAAATATTATCTGGTTTTACTAAAATTGCTATTTCATTTGATGTATTAACATGCATTGTTAAGTTCAATTTTTCAAAGCTGCAAGTCGAGGTCAAAGTTACATATTGTTGCTTTAACCAAAAGTTTCGATATCTGTCTGACAGCACTAATCATATTTTTCACAGCTCTGCGGTTTAGCTGCTTAAGCTAACGTTAGGTTAACAAACTGAAAACACAAGGTGCTTTGAAGCCCTTTATCCTAAAAGAACCGATTTGGAGCTCTTTAGATGAAAGCTTTTTAAGAATATGACATGCTAAGAATAACAAGCGAGTGATTTTAATGACCATTCATTTTCTGCCAGCTGTTGGCAACAAGGAAACTGCAAGCTAAGCTAAAATAATTTCTTTATCTGAGGGACTCACCACACTGTTGGGCCAAAGATAAGTGTAAAAAAATACAAGTATCAAATTAAGCAAACAACTGCCAAAGTCTTTTATTGAGCAGCTTCAGTATTAACTAGCTTCTGGCTAAATTTTGCTGCCTACCCAACATCAACAGGCTCCAGCTAAAGCTTTTACCTTCTCTTGCTTGTTAAGACACTGATAATAAAGCAAGTCATGGTTTGAATCTAACCACAGAGAGTGACACAATAAAGATAAAATGAGACAAAAAAAGTGAAGTAAGAGAGATGCCATTGGTGAAAGAGAATGTGGGAATCCAGCATGTGGGGGTAAGGGGCTCCTATTGGCTATAAATGCCTCATTGCATCTTCATGCCTGAGTTACAACAACACTCACAACAGCGAGAGGCACACATCTATCCACACACACATACACACACACACACACACCACCGTTCAACTGCCCTGTAATGAGCAAGACTTCGTTTACTCACAGCAGAAGGGTTAAAACTTCCTTGTACTTGTTTATGATTGGCTGGCTCCCATGCTAATTTTTTTTCTAAAGCCTTTATTTATTCAGGTAGGGTTCCATAGAGTGAACTCCCTTTTTCAGGGACGCCCTGATCATGCTCACACATTCACACCTGGAAGCTGCCCAGTACAGCAACAGGCTTATCTGTGGCCGCTGAGCAGCTCCACTGGAGCGATAGGGGTTACTATTAGGCCACCACCGCCCCCAACATGTGTGACTCATTGCTGGAATTAAACTACTGCCTCAAAACCTAACAACAGACATGAATCTCACCACTCCTTTGAGGTGTCATCATAACTGAATAGAGCCATTATTTGTTGCTATTGCATCCAATTGCATTGGATTGAATCGACAGGCAAGCACCGACTGTAGCAAAACATTGTTGCAAAAGCATCAATTAAAAGAAAGGCTACTTTTTTTTAAAAAACGCCAGAAAGTGTTTTCCCAAAAGACATTAAGAAACTTTTGACTGAGCCCTTGAACTGCATACAACAAGTTTTCTTTCAAAAACCTTTAAAAGCTGCATTTGAATGAGCACTCAATCATTTCCATGTAGTCTTGCACAAGCAGTTTGGAACTTACACGACACACTCCTCAAATCTGTTCACATGGGTCTGGTTCCACAGATTAAAGAAAGTTGACCAAAAAGTTAGTAGGACGGATTATGAATGGCAGTGATGTTAACAGGTTTTCATTGCAGTAAACCTCCGGGACCCACATGACATTTAAGTGTTCCCAGGGAGTCCTGAGTAAAATTTGTGGTTTTGACTGATTGTAGTTTTAAAATTGTTTGTTGTTATGTAATTATAATTGTGGTTATATTCACGTATGCTGAAAATGTGTCTGAAAATGAAGAAGAAAATATACCTTAAGAAGTGAAGTGGCCAGAAGTATGTTTTGCTGTAGTCCTCACTGCTGAGAGTCAGTGTCAAATCAGTGCTGTTGCATGATACATCGCTTTCATCTCTAACAGTTACATAAACTGAGAGGCATTTAGCACACTCTTAATGCCCCACCCTAATTAATCTAGGAACATCACCCTGATGCCGAGCTACCTGTCTTCATCGCTGGCAGTCCTAACTTGCAACAGCATCCTTCGCAGCAATGAGTCCTCTGCTGGGCTTGGCCAGCCGCTCCCCACTGCTTTTCTTACTAACCCTGCCTACCCCTATGACTTGTTGCCTATGTTGTGTTGGTTGGGCGTGACTAAGAGTTAAAAGTTTGAGTCAAGTGTAATGACTATATTAAGTGTAGTTCTGGTTGTATCTGTGATTTTCCTTTATTTCCTTTGTTTTTTACGGTGTAGCATTATCGGGGCAAAACTAGGGCGCTTCTGCTGGATGTGGCGATGCTGATTTTTTCCTTTTTAGATTTTAACCAATGTTTACAATCATGGGACACATACATAGCAGCATTACTGTATGGTCATCTTCCTACATTGCTGCTGAGTTACATTCATTAAAAATAGCAAGAAGCATGGTTGACTTTTATGCAGATGTGCAGGTTGTAAGTACAGAAAAACCAACATATTTCTTTGATCACTGTAAAAAATGTTAAATTTACTGCCCCTTGCAAGCTACAGCAACTTTAAATAAAAAAAGAGTGCTATCTTGAACCATTTCTAATAATATATCTATGGACAGAAATGAATCCAAGCCTTCAAGTTATATCTGTATGCTTATTGTGTTGTCCCAAAGGCCTGCACTCTGCAGGCAGAGGGGATGGATGGGGGGGTGAAGCAGAGCGCTGAAAGCAAGCCCTTGTTGCCTGACCAATCTTCTCCTCCCCTGTCTCACCTACCTACCCTCAGCCTACGCACACACACAAACACACTACAGCAGTCACCAGACAAGCAGTCTAACTTTAGTGGGAGAAGCCAGAGTTATACGTTGTGTTGGCTTCCTGAGGAGCAGGCACAGGTAAAGTCAGCACAGCCCTGAGAACATGTTCAGGCACAAACCAACAGTTTAATAACTCTAAAACTCTTCGCAGCGGCATTATCATTAAATCAGACGCTGTACTTACACACATCACGGTAAACCGCATTGTAACAGAGAACAGACATGTGCGTGTGTGGATGCTATATTTTTGCACATTTGACACAGTAATAACAGATTGGGTTGAGGCTTGCCTCTCAAAAACAAAGCAAAAATAAATAAATAAAAGAACAACGTCAGCCATTGAAGTGGCACGTTCCCATGACAACAAGCCACTTAAATCTCTGCACACTTCCCTAACTATTTACCACACCTGCCCCAGTTACCCCACAGGACCTGCACTCTGGTCTACAGTCAGTGCTGCTGTTTTCTCACTGAAACTTGAGGCAACTCAAATTACTTTGGGTGGTCCTGGATAAGTCATTTAGGCACAACGCTGCCCTAAGTTGATCCACGCCCCCTTTGTTCCCACCCAATAGTGTCAGTCAACTCTTACCATGACCAATCCCACAAACGAGAAGGGTCATGGGTTCATTCCCAAATTCCCAGAAGTCACATTACGGCCTTTAAGAGTTCTACAGCGCTGAATTGATCCTGACCCCTCAGATCATCCAAAGCAGCACGTCACCCCCACACAGACAGACCCTCGATCACCTCAGTACAAAACTGCTTTGTCTGTCAGAGAGAAGGCCTCTGACCTGATGAATCAGTATGACATCCACCAAAAACACACAATGATTTTCTGGGATTTAGAGGGAGTTACTGAAATGCAGCCTCTGAGTCACCATTACTAAACAACAGTGTTAATGTTTTAAACATAGAAATTCAAGAACTTTGGAAAACTAACATCAGCACACGATCACAAAAGTGAGTAAATCGGTCTCGTCTTCATCTGGGGAAAGGAGGTCTCCTACACACTACTCATAATTCACACACATTACTAGTGAACCGCAGACCATAATGAGGTTCACATGAATAAGAGCATGGAGAGGTCTTCTGTTTTGGCGTATATCCACTAGCTCCTCTTTTTCATAATAAATGGCTTAATCTCTCTTTAATTTCTCTCTGTCTCACTTTTTTTTTTTTTTAAGCAGACAAATTTGTTGACAGACACACAAAAACACATAACGACAAAGGAGAATTTAAATGAACTTGGTGGAAGTGGTTATAAATATTGTTTTATTCTAGGCACGTTCAGACCCATCGCAAACCGCTTGAGGTGTCTCTTGTTCTTTCTCAAACACATATACATATAGACACAAACACTCCCAAGCATCAGAGTTTGGACAGCTGTTTGTGTAGGTTTGTTTTGTTTTTCTGCTGTCTGCTGAAACTTCTTCCTTACCTGCACTAGGACAGGGCTTTGGCTTCAGGCAGGGTTTGTTTGCTGTCTCTGTGGTGGAGGTTGCACGTGAACTGGGTTGAGGAGCTGGTAGACTGGGGTCCCCATCATCAGGTGGCTCTGGGGAGATGGCAGGGGCAGTCCTCTCCTCATCCATGGGCGTAGGCCTGGCTCTTATGGGAGGAGTCGGAGGGGCCAAGGAGTGAGCCTGAAGCACAGAGAGGAGATAGCCAAAACATTATTACAGAGCTAACTGTCCGGATCACATCAAAGATCTCTCATTGAATTTCAAATTGAGCAACGAGCCGGCAGGCCAATCTTTGTCAGGCAGGACTTGAACCAACATGAATCCCTTTTAGCTATTCGAACATAACTAAAAGAAGGGCCAGGCTTCTCTTAGTGGTAACAGTGGTAACACAACGGAAATGCCTAATCATAGCCTTCTGCTAATTAATGGTTTTAAAACCCTTTAAACTTTTGTTGTGCAAATAATAACAATAATAGCAGGGTTCAAGGTGTTGCAAATCGGGAAAGATCGTTTTAACACTGGTGGTGAAAAATGTCTTCAGATCCAAATCCAATACCACACTCCACAACAAGAAAAGTAAAACCTTGCTTACAGAAGTTATTCATTATCATTAGCAAATTTATTTAAAGTATCACAAGTAAAAGTGCTCATTCTGCAGAACGTTTATGGAATCCAATTACTTACTTTGTCGTATTTTACTACTGTAATTATTAAGGTTGAACTACTTTTACCAACTCTGTAGTTGGGTAGTTTATTCTATGAGATTATCGTATATTTATAGTGTTGCTGTCCTTTGACAACAGTGTGTCTATAAGAGTTCATTTTTTAATGATCTCAGAATAGCAGCCCTGTTTTTAGCTTTGTGACAATCGTCTTTAGCTAATTAAAGGGGGAGGGGATAAATTATGTATTCATTTTAAGAAGGATAACTTTCAAACCTTAACTTTCGAAACTTAGGGATCACCATCACTTTATCAGAAAACAGTTCAAAATCATAAACTTTGGAAATGCTAGACTTGATAGGAAATGTGTGAAAAACAGTCAGCAGAAAAGTAACTAGTAAACTAATGCTGTCTCACACATGGAATAGAGTAAAACATAATTTGCATCTGGTATGTAGTGGGAGAAGATGTATAAATTCTCATAAAATTCCATTAAAGTGCAAGTAATTCTTTTTGTACTTTGTACTTTCTTTAGTAGGCTACTTAGCAAATGTAGGGGACTTGGTTATATTCCACCACTGTTTAAACACAAGGTAAAAAGAAACAGAAACCCAGTGACAAAAGAAGCTTGGAGAAAAACAAAAGAAATTAATCAAATAAAGAAAAATTCCAAGGTTTCCGGTGACAGCAAATAGCCGACTACATGTGCAGCTGACTAACTCACGAGAAAATCTGCATAAAACTGTAATTTTAAAGTCATCTTGAAACAGTTAATAACAAATTGAAGGGAGTTGATAGCTATAAGTGGTGATACAAATACAATAATCTATATGCATGATTGTTAAGCTATTATTTCTGGTGCAAGGCTGTCAGTTACACATTTCTTATAAATGCTTTCTAATCAACATATAAACTTTTTGCTTATCTATTGTTACCTTCACGTTTCTTTAACTCCTTGTAATCAGATTACAGGTGGTTCATTGTTTGATATCTTAGAGGATTCGAGCAGCCAATCACTACCGAGCACCGGGCAGGCTCTATAAATCATTAAGACGGGACGAGTTCATTGTATGTGTCACGTGCCAACGTGTGTTTGGCGCGCGCCTCCCCCTGCAAAGCAGCTCAGCTGGACAGCTGTTTGCGCGCTCCCGTGGTTTTGCTCCGCATTTGTTGCCCCCCAAAACTTTTGACAACTTACAGCTTAGTTTTAATGAAAGTACGCGATGAAGCCAAATTTATCAAGTTCTTGTTCGGTTCATACCGTTTTCTACACCTTTAAAGAACTACAATGAGTGTTTTGACGCGTTAAAAAGTTTTCAGAAGTTTCGAGAAAAGAGAAAAAGACGCAACTAAAATAAAAAGAAAACGTGCCAAACTTTTAGATTAAATAAGAACATTAACCCGGATTTTACAAGAGGAAAGACATTTACGCACAAATTTACGATGATAATACAAAAAGTTACTGTCAGTTAATAACGGGCGTATTCTGTTTACCTTCATCGCATGTCTGCGCCCTGCTTTCTCAAAACGAGTCCCTGCATGCTCAGACCGAGCTCAGCTGCAGTGTGGGGATCCTTTCTGTCTGCATTCACACTGCACAATAACTCTTTTCTATCAATATCTACAATATCAGCAGAGGAAAACAACTCCTTACCTTCTCTCTGGCTGGGACACAGTGCAGCCGAACCCTTGGCTAATTCATTCTCTGACCGCTCCAGGTGGACTTCTCGCTATCCAAGACCTTTCCCGTCCTCTTTCCCTCCACTCTTGTCACTTTACACTGCCACCAAATCAGTTGTCGTCTCATGTAGGAGCCTCAAACTCCCAATTTAATACATTTTTCACCAGCGACGATGATTTTCTGCCCGCCTCCAAAGTTTCTCTCTCCGGCTGGCCCCGTCCTCCAGAACACCAGATGTTGGGAAGTTTGTGTGTCTCTGCAGGCAGCTCGCTCAATACTCTTTGTCTGAGCCACCGTTTTCCCCACCTTCTATTGCGTTTCTGCACAACAAAGTCCAAGTAAACCACCGACCCAAACTTGTTTGAACTCTTAAAATGAACAGGACCCGTCCTGTGCGCTCGCGCTCTCCTCTCTCTTTACTCCAGCCTCAAATTTGTGTGCTGCAGCTATTGGACAGGAAACTGCAGTCAGCAGTGATTGTGCTTCCTCCAGGCTAGAAACTGGTTGGGCTGAACTACACTGTCATATAATTACCCCTTAACCCAAACCAGACACAGCACTAACACAGGGTAGCTTTCATCAGGATTTATGAGCGCAGGAACCATATGTTTTGTCAATAATAATAGAGCAACAGTCTGCAAAGATAAGATTTTATGTACAAGGGCAATAATTCAGGTAACAGTACTCACTCACAATCACTTAAATGTAGCATATCTGTGTTGCTCAGTTAAGGTCACTGTCTTAGCTGTGGCATTTAGATATTCCCTTTAAGTTCTTTGGAGTAATTGCTGATTTATTTGCTGTTATTAAATGAAATACTGTACTGTTTTCTTTCCTCATTTCAGCACCGAAGAGACTCTGAAAGCAAAAAAATGTTAATTGAACCAGGTGTAGTTACTGTAATTGTATGATTATTTAGTAACATTTCTTTTAATTTTAAATGAGACGATAAGGCTACACGTAATGGACTCTGGCGTAAGTCGACCAAGCCTTTGTTTTTCAGCCGCAGGGTCACTGTTTTAGGCCACTTTATATACTGTTGTGACTCACTGTGGGAATTTTCTTCATTCAAAGTTTGCACGAGACATTTTAGGATGTCTCGGTTCAAGACCAAACTAGGTCATTTTGTCGCCGATGACTCATGATCCATCCTCATGAGCGTAATTGTGCAATTACATGAAACACCTCAATTATATCCCCGTCTTATACCCCCTCAATTGACATCTGCTTATTATTTTCAAATGTTTCAAAAAAGTTACTTTCACGGCAAAAGCTGAGGTAGTGATACAAAACTTGGCATGCATTTCACTGACAACATGTGTCTTCACAAAACTGACTCATCTGACATCTGTTGTGGTCAATTGGCTTACCAAAAACAAAATTTAGCAAAATACAACTGAAGCAACACTTATGTAACATTAACTCCAAAATAACAACTTAAAAATCAATTTTGATGGTACACTGACTTGGAATGTCAGTTACTTTGTGCCCAAGTAGCCAGCTGCTGCACGATAATTGTGGTTGAGCGGGTAGGGAACATTGCGCAACATTTAACGGCAGATCATCCAACAAATGAAGAACTATTAATGATTTTGGTGAAACTGGATCATATTTTATTGAGAGAATGTTTTCTGGTTTTGCCTCTAATGCTTTCCAGTTGCCCCGCCTCAGTTCTCTGTGATTTCCAGAGTGTCCTGAAGGAACCAGTGACTGCTGCTAACTATGGCTACTAGTTAGCTTTGCCAGCTCTGCTGCTAGCCGATGAGGAATAATGATACAGAGGATGATGTTTACAGAGGGAGCCGTGGAGAGAAAAGAGTGACTGCAAAGGAGACAAAAGTAAATGTCATACTGTCTTTTTGTTGGTTAAAGTTTCACAAAGTAAATAAGCTGCAAGTCAGATTCTTCTTCTTCGAGGTGGACTTTGCTGTCGGACTAAGCTTTGGCAGTATCAAAAACGTAAGGTCACGATATTGTCCCGCCAAAATATCATGACAGATGCCATTAGCGTTGGGGGTTTGCCCTTTTCTCCTGCTTTAAACCCAAATATTGCCAAACTGGCAAACTGACATTCTTCTTTGAAACTAAGTCCTTTGACATGTTGGAGGCGGTTTTAAATCAAATACACACTTCTTCTTTTTGTAATAGACACGGGCTGATACAATTTAAGAATGTTCATCATGTAAATCTTGCTAAATTGGCCAGAATTTACCCTAACAGTGACCCCACCTGTGATAGGTGTAAAAATGCACCAGCATACATACATTCTGGCTAGAAATATTTCACTCTTTGAGCAAAGTCTTTAACACAGCCGTTGATCCACACCCTCTTATTGCTATATTTGGTGTGAGACCTGAAAACTGTAAATGGCCGTCAAATATGTTTAGTGTGGTTACCTTCACTACCCTACTGGCCCGACGTCTAATACTTTTTTAAACTGGAAGAGCTCAAAACCGCCATCCCACATCAGGTGGATAAAAGATGTCATGTTTCACCTTAAAGTGGAGAAGATAAAATTTGCATTACGAGGCAACAAAGACAAATTCAAAAAAGTTTGGATACCTTTTACGGCTTTGGATGCTTCTTAAACTGAATCTGGATTGGCTCAAACTTACATCCTGAATATTAATCAATATATGATGAGAGTGCTCTGTTGTGAACAATTGTGATAAAGATTTGTGCTGTGCAGACTTTTTTTCCTTCTTTTTTTGTGGTGAGTGTGTATTTTGTTTTTTGTTGTTTATTTTTCTCAAGTATTGTTTTCACTAATCAGTTATTATTATTTTTGTTTGTTTTGGGTTTTTTTTTGTTCAGAGGATGCGGAATGGAGAGGGAGAGTTGGAGCAGGAGACTATTGTGTAAAGTTGATGAGAATGTGACTCTTGTCAGTGCTCATTGTAGAAAAACCCAATAAACAAATTTCAACAAAAAAAAGAAAAAGAAAAGAAAAAGTAACTAAGTCCTCCACATCTGTAAATTCAAGTGCAGCATGCATGCCTACATCATGCCAATTAACCTGTGATAACCTCTCTACTTCATCAAATAGCAAAGCACGTTGCCCCCACCACCATGGCAGCACCACATGCATTTTCTTTTCAAAATAAAAGCCCAAGGATGCCATAACAGCCGTCCAATATTTGATATTGTGAGGAATATCCCAAATGACTGCAAATATTGTGATATTTGTTAATATCACACATTGGCCCAAGCCTACTTGAAAGTAATATTACTAGCTGGCTTGCTAAGTTATGTATGTTGTGTTGATGCACTTGCTTGATGTTTGGCTGTGTTGAAAGTTGTTGACTGGCTTGTTTTTAATCAAAGGCTGAGTCAGCCCATGTCAACAGATTTATTTCTCAGTGAATGTTATTGCCAGGTGTTACCATCATTTTGTCTCTTGCTCAGGTGATGTCAGCTTGGCATGCTGTTAGTTTTGTTTATAGTAAGCATGTACTTTGAAGCTGATGTTGTTATAACAACCAGGGATTTATACATGAGAGTGGTATGGCAGTCAGAAACTGTGGGGGGGCATCAAATCGAACAAAATAGCAATTTCTATATAATTTTGCTTTAACCAGGCTAGATAATGGGCTATACTGTAAATGTTTTTAGAATTATTTTCATGCTAATATGGACATATGAGTGGGATGACCTTTGTGGGCTTCATAAAGGAAAACTTGTGCTTCGAAACTCTTTATCGCCCAGCTATTTAACGTGTTTATTACACTACTTAGGCCTACATGGCAACTACATTGACTTTTACAGTCGAAACTCACTGATATCATCAACCAAAGCGATGCTCTCAGTTTTTCGCAACATGACTGTTGCCAGAGGGATAAAAAATAACAACAACAGCTCTAATATTGCCTGTAGGTGTGGGTATAGGGACCTGATATTCCTGTTTTAATTTTTTTTTTTTTTTTTTAACCACCTGTTACCCAGCAATGACAAATGTTTCGAAATAGATGACTCCAAACACAAAGGGTGCTCTATGACATATCAAAAATAAAAACACACTCCTTGCTAAATGGTGTATTTTACTTGGTTACGATAGCATTATTGAGAGTAGTCTGTATTGCAAAAGATAATGCGGTTAGAATAAAACTAAACCAAAATATAAAAGTCAGTTGTATTTCTTGTGTCTCACATTAGGCAGATAAACACAGCAGATGACGAACAGGCCGCGTCTGCTCGTGCCATGTTGACACCTGGAGGTTGTGGCGGACGAGAATGTTCTCTGTCTCCTGTGATTGATTGTTGGAAGGCGTGGCAGGGGCGCGAGGTAATGCACCGCAGCAAATCTTCTGCTTGAGACAGGCTTCATTTTTACTAACAACACGGTAGCCTCCTATTCAATTTGTGTGCACAGGCACTCATCTGAAACAGTCAGGCTTTGACACTGAAGTATTTGTAGGATTTGTACTCTGTGGGGGCTCAGCGTCTGTCTGGGCACGAGGGTCAGAGCTTGTGTGGGCAGCGGTAGGGTTAGAGAGATCTAGTTCCAGCAGGATTTTTTTTTTGTCTGTTTGTTTTTTGGTTTGTGGGAGAAATCCAGACATACTGTTTTCTACTTAGGACAGCTGGGTACAGTTCAGCAGACCTGACCCACTTTATGATCCAAATATTTTTGTTACACATAATCCTTACAGATATTAAATTTAAAGTGGTAGGACTTGGACAAAACCTACCACTGAAAGGAAGTATGGCAACAACCAATAGCAGCATTTCAGAGTCTCTTTGTGATAATTTATGGCAGCACATTTCAAATTCGTTGTTCTCCCTGCTGCTTTGCATGCATAACTTACCAATTTGTCATCTACTGCCGGGGGATTTTCAGCAGGGTGGGACAGGAGCTCTCCCAAATTGTATCAAATTATGATTCATCCTCATTTCAGCTAATTCACGGGATCACAAGGTGTTAAATGTGTTAATGAGGATCTCCCCGCTTTTGTCTGATATCATCACATCAACTATAAAGGATACAGTACAATTAGAGTGTAATAAACACAGCAGACCAGCATAAATAAACCAAATGTAGCCAAAGCTTCAAAAGATTGTTGACATTAAAGTCTTGTGTGTTTGTGCAAAGTTAAGTCCCTCCACCTATTCCAGCACTGAACAATGAGTGGAGAAATTTTCTTGTCATCAGCTTCCTGAAAAGGTCTGTGCTCTATCCTCTTACTTCCGTTCATGACTCACAACCCCCCTTCACCATTCTCCCCACCCACAAGGCTCTCTACAGTTCAGTCTGATAGCTTTCATTTCTAATACTTACTTGGGTATTTACATAATTATTTTGAATGTTCACTGGTACTCAAAAGTAATTTAATTAAACCTCATTTACCAGTCATTTAATGATGTTCAAAGGCATTTGTCAGAGAGCAAGTAGCAGCTGCTGCACACCTTGTGGATTTACTGACTGCCTTTGTTCTTGTTTTAAGTCTGTGGGTCTGTTCAGGGTTCTTTGGACGGTCCAGGATCTAACAGATGAACATGACAGTATCCTTCCACATTCCTCACCTCTAACAGTGCCATCAGATAATCTTCCAGTAAACCAGGAGCTGCTGTTGATGCGCACGCAGGCACAGTCACACAGTTTATTTCACTGTAAGCAGAAGGTAAAGAAACAAGTACAACAGAAGATTATAGTTTGTCCTTGACCCTGAGCAACAACTGTTCTTTAAAGAAACAGTAAAACATTTTGGTAAATCACTTTTTTTGCAGAGAGTTGGGCTGCATTCAGGCTAGAGGTGTTGATGAAAACCAGACATCAAGATAACCACGATTTCTTCCATTCTTGCCTTGTCAGATGGCAGGATGGACCTTGATGCTGGTTGCCACCTACCATAAAAGAGAACAACTGATTGAGTTTGCTTGTTCAGTCTGCACAGTTTTGTACAATAATGGTTAAAGACTGTCTCTCCCTCTCCATTTACTCTACTTATACTGTATTTACAGTATAATACATTTGCTAAGAAAGAGACAAAACTCACAAAAACAAAGGTAAAGATGACAGTAAAGCTGGGATGATGATTTTGAATTTTCCATAGATATTGCAATAATATCCCTATTGTGAATTCTTCAGGCATCAATAACTGTGTACTCGGAATTTAATATCATAGCGGCACAATTTGGATTGTTGGAGATGCCATAATGCCGAATGATCCAGTGTTGATCTGCTCATCAGCGTGATTGGCTGCTGTCAGAGGTCGGGTTGGGTACCTTCAAAAGTTGTTTCTGTTTCAACTTTTCACCACCAACTTTTTTTAATTGTTTGTTTTTTTGACATACTCTGTGGATCACACCACTGCGGCCTAAATGTACTAAACACATTTAAAATGAACTGGAAGGAAAGGGTTTTTTGTCAGAACGCCTGATTAAGTCAAAATACAGTCGTGGGTAGGGAGGTTGGTAACACGCTCTGTCAAAAACTGACAAAATCTACCTACCAACCCCTCTAAACCTAATTAAATAACATGTTGCTCTATATTTGTTTAATTTTTTAACTTTCGACAGAGTCAGGCTAGCTGTTTTCTCCGGTTTCCTGTCTCTATGCTAAACTGGTCGGCTGCTGGATCCAGAGCTACATATCATCGAGGTATGAGGCATTTAATCTATGTTTCAACAAGGAAGCCAATAAGCAAAATGTACAGTTTTTTTAGGGGAATATGAAAAATTATACATTTCACAGTGCATTGTGAGCACAAGTTCTTGCTACTATATTTTATCTTGTACCTTAAAAGTAATTGATATCACCCTATGTGTTTGATGAAATAATGAAACAAGGATTTATTCTAGTATAGTGTGGTATAGTAGTATACGAGTTGGCCAACATACGGTATAGGCCTGTTAAAAATATACTTAAAAACACATTTGTGTTAACTTTTTCACATTATACTTATGTAAAATCATTCCAAATGTTGTGCAAATACCACCCTGTATCACAATCTCGACCTACCTTTAATTTTACTGCTAAATGGAACTTTTTAAAAAAAAAACATAAACTGAGTCACAACTTAAATTCAAGCACAACTGCATAAAGGGAAGTTATAAGTTCTGCTTCATGCTGTACCAAGGGCAAGCTGTACTTAAAAGACAATCATGCCCTGCTTCACTATGTTGAAAGCAATTCTCCCCTTTTCACGGCATGTAAACTTGTTCTGTGTCTGGCTTCAGTTTCTCAGGCTTTAGAGGCTCTCCAGTCCGCTGAGATCCAGCAGAGAGAGAGCAGGTAGCCTCCTCTAGCTCGAGGTGAGAACTGCTGCACAGCGTCAGGACTTCTGACCAGACTGCATGAGATGCCACATCCAGACCTCACCCAGCATCAGATTAGCAGACAGGCATGGTGGGAGGGGCACAAAGAGCAAATGCAGAGATTGAGAGACAGTCCAGACAGAGGCAGAGAGCGAGTGTGTATGTGAGAACAGCGTGTGAGAAGGTGTGTTTTCATGAAGAAGTGTAACTGGAGCCACATGCACACAGTGTATCTGCTGAGGCCGTGTCTGACTGTTATTCTAAACCTTTGACGATGACTGTTGGAGAGGTTTTGAACGGTGTGGTGTGACTGAGATTGAGCAAGAGACACGGCAAACAAAGAGACCGCGGAAGCTCTGCAGTACTTTCCCAAACCACAGTGGTACACAACATAATATTAAGTTGACTGTAAGCAACATCAAAAAGGCACAGCTTGCACACATCCTCGGTCATTGGCCTGGTTTTTAAATAACTGTCCTCCAATTGTGTGAGTCTCACAGGTATGCGTTTTCCTCCCAAGAGAAGTCATGAGTGTGATGAGAAAGTGGATGAGACTGCTCAACTCCATGTG
>JAQFJA010000012.1:19486567-19500562 GCA_029874485.1 Naso brachycentron | reverse complement strand
GCTCATTATTATGCATTGCATTATTTGTAGTTGTGAGGGGTTTTTTTGTTTGTTTTGCAGACTGATATATTTTAAGGCCTGCAGGTGTAAAAATATCTGGTAATCCATAGGAGGAAGACAAAGACTAGAATGAAGTCACAAAAATAAACTAAATAAGTATTTTTTGTTGCAATACTTTTGTTAAATATTTTTTTTTTCTATTTTTGTAATCATCCCTTTACCCTAGAGAACTGTTTCATGATGCCTTTCAGTGTCCCAGAAATTGTGAACCAGTGAATATACCTCTGGAGAAGACACAAGGACGCAGTGTAGGACAGTGTAATAAGTATTTTATTGCATTTTATAATGCCATTGTCAATAATTAGTACAGATTACATGCAACTAGACCTACTGTACAGTTTTTTTATTGTCTGCATGGACAGACACAAGAAGATTCAGGTTACAAATACACAGATATATGTGTGTGTTTTTATACAGCATGAAGGAAAGGGCAGTGACTGGCATTACATGGCTACCCAGGGTCGAGGGTCAGAGGGCCGGGTGGGCTGTCTGTCTGTCTAAAGCCAGCACCCAGTCCCTGTCCCCACCTCTTCCTCGGGTCACACTTTCAAATAACAAGAAACAGAACAAAAAACCAAAGGATAAAGAGAGGTAAACAGGTAAACTGAAACTAAGAAACAATTCAGAGAGTCACTGCTGAAAATGTACACACATTCCTAAGGTTTAACCAGAGGAGAACTGAAGTGGTAGTTCCATCGGATTCTGGCTGTCTACGTGATAATACCGTCAGGCAAAGCTCCACTTTGAGAGTCCCTTCCCCCTCACGTTACACCTCAGAACTGTCCAATCACAAATCAGGATTTGGGCTCCCTGTGTCCTTCGGGTCAGCAACCAGCCAACAGGACGCAGGTTGGTCCTACAACACCATGACGTGGATGTACGTTAGATAACAGCTATCAGTAAAGGTGATCAGTGATGTCGATGGAGAGTTTTGGAAGTAGCTCGGTTTTTGTTTGGTTAAGGATGCGGCATTGGTTTGGTTACAGTTTGGTTAAAGTTCAGGAGTTTGGACTAAGCAAATGGTTTCTTGCAATGCCTTTGGTAGTCAGAGGATGAGCTGCATCTCTCAGAGTCATTCCACATTTTGGTGTTGAGACTACGCAAGAGGAATCAAAAATGCAACAGTGTGAGTCTTTGATCTGCCTCTGTGGGACAGGGAGATGAGGTTGTTACTGGTCACCACCAGCCAGGTGTGTGGCTCAGTGACACCCTCATGGCACCTGCAGATGATTGACAGCTCTGCGGGTTGGAGTTCAGCACAGGAATGACAGGGGTCAGGGGTCAGAGGGAGGGGTCACAGGGAGCTGGGACACATATTGGCACCTGAGAGGACCAACTGCAATACCTTCCTAGAGCTCCACATTTTTTTTAAAGCAAGAGAGGGGCTACATATTTATACATTTTTTCCTCTTTCTCTTTTTCTTTTTGGAGGTTTTGGTCCTGTCTTTGAGAAAAAGTCCTTCTGAGGTATCAATACATAATGAAGAAACTTTTTAGTTTGTTTTCCATTTGTTTTTTTTCTTTCCTTAAAAATGCATAAATGCAGTACAGAGACAAAAAAGTATCAAAATAGACCTAGCTAAGATAAATATACAAACAGGTGTTACCTAAACCACTGATCTAACTTTTATTCTTTTAATTTTTTTTTTTTAGAGATAATACACTTAAAAAATCAGCGTCCCAGACGTTTTATGAAGAACAGAAAAAGTGGAAACGAACAAAACAAAAACAAAACTAATAAACCAAGACACCTGCAGCACTTAATATGATAAATACATATACCTCAGCATTAGCAGTACAGTATAGGAATCAGAGCTGAAAGCTTTATAATAGCAAAACAGGTGCAGAAAAAAAAAACAAACCCAAAAAAGAAAAGAAAATCAAAAGGACAAAATAGGAAGAATGCCCTGGAGAGAGAAGTCAAGCAATAATATACAAGAATACATCATGTTATGCCAAGCTGGAGAAAGAACAGAAGTGTTACATGGCGACCTGTGAACATTCTACATCTTTATAAAACAGCTTTGTTTACAGGTGTACCTTAAAGCACAAGTCAGAGATCATCTATGTACTGTATGCAGCAGTTCCTCTTGGTTTGGATTTTACTAGTAGTAGTGATGAGTTTCTTTAAGTGTGTGTGTGAGTCCTCTCAGTGTCTCTGCGGGTGTTTTGGTGAAGCGGCTGCTGCTGTGTTGTGGGTCTTTGGAAATCTGGGTGGTCAGAGCCTCCGTCGCACTAACCCATAGCCCTGCTTCAGTGCGTCTGTCATACTCCTGTGTGTGTGTGTGTGTGTGTGTGTGAGGTGGCACTGATATATTCTGCCTGTCGTTACGCCTGGCAGCCAGCTCCCTGCAACACCACATAGCCAGTGACGACCGGTTTCTCATTGGCTGAGAGCATGAATATGCAAAAAATACAGTCAGAGCACACGGCTAAGAGGCTGTTCACAGAGCTCAGTGCTCACCGTGCGCAGGAATATGGTCAGTTTTACACAGCTGATAGAAAAATTTGAATACAGTCAGCACTTCACAACACACTTTGAGACGTAGAGAGTGCTTTAGATGTGGTTTAAGGAGAGGTAGTCATTTTTAATTCCATGGAAAGTGAAACGTCTCTATGTTTTTGGGCTCGAGCCGTTGTGTTAGGGAGTCCAGATCGCCAAATAGCTGCTTTTTTTTTTTCTGTCAGTCATACAGTAAGTGTAACATTAATTTTGGCATACATTATAATCATCCAGGAAGAATGGAGAAAATAAAATACTTTCAGAGAGTTCAGTCTCCCATTGGCTATTGTCGTTGAACCGTTTTGAAAAGGAGGTAGTGTTATTTTTGGTTTTTTATCTCGTTTCAAGATGCCCGTCTGCCACTTTGTACTTTGTTAGAAATCAGTCTCGAATGTGACAGGAAACAGTCCTGTTTGAACACAAACGCATCAGAAAGGTTCTTTTATTAAATAAGAAAAATTGGCTGAAGTGCAAGAAATAGTTTGAGGAAAAAGTATGAAAATACGAACCCATCTTTTAATTACATGATGTCCCTTGGTTGTTGTCCTCTCACATTGGTATAATTTCATTTTTTTAAGTTGTTCCCTCTTTATTGTAATACACTGAATATGTTTTTGGGAATAACTCCTCCCTGTCCAAAGATGTGACTTTTTGTAACCACACTGTTTGTTCCTCTTCCTGCAAATACAGATCAGAGGAGGTTTTTGCCTCTTAGATTGAAAAACTCGACAGCACCAGAAAAAAAATCACACAGGGGAAAGTTAATTTGAAGGAGCCAAATATGTTTCGATTCTATATTTTTAACCTCGTTCTGTTGGCATCTCTGGTCATAAAGGTATATATGTTTGTGTTCAAATGCTTCATTTGCAGGGCCAGTCCTGGGAACGTGTTTGGAACACAGTTTAGCCTGAGCGTGGGAGAGACAGGGTTCACCTCTAAGTGCTATTTTCTTTTCTCTTATGGTTTGTTTCTCAGAGGAACTGTGCGAGGTTTGTTAACACTAGTTTTTGGCCTCATAACTAATGTGAGTCATTTGTAACCGTTTATCATGTAAAAGCTTTGATGTCTCGAAATTCTAGTTTGCTTTACACACTTTGGTTTTTGGAATAGTCAGCACTGTAAGTCAGGTATAATTTCAACACAATAGTTACATGAATACAATAACAAGAATTCAAACTCCTGGTTTGTTGTCTTTTGGCCAAATTTTTAAGAAGGAAAGAAAAAAATAAGAAACTCAAAAATAAAACTACAGGGTTTTTGGTTTTCTACATATTTCTTTGGTTACCTGTAACAAAAATAAAATGGGAATAAGCAGATAATAGATTAAAATAAATGTTAAATTTGGTATGGCACTGTAGAGAAAAGTAATGCTTTAATGCTCACGGAGAACAAAGGAAAAAAAAAAAATCTCACGTGCTATTCCTTTAACACAAACTCACACAGTGAATTGCAGATAGCTTCTACACAGTAACTATTACAACCATAGAGCTTTGAATCGAAGCTGAGCAGAGTTGCCACATTTGGTGTCCCACAGAAAGAGTTCCCCCTTATTTTTTAAACAATTTGGACACAGTTCCAGGCAGAACCCTAGTGGGATGAGGTATTCTCTGACTGCAGTAATAATATATTTATTTTTAAAGCATTACTGATATTTCTCAACTAAATACACAACCGAAAACAAGTGAATGAGAGAGCATTAAAAAAATAAGATTCAGCTGTTAAATAGTCGGTCTGGATAATGGCAACTTTAAGTGCTATTTCCCAATTTTCTTGCCTGCTACAACTTGGGACTTAAATGGGGGTCAGGTATCACAAGTTGGGACAATACTGCGTTTTTTTCTTCTTCTTTTTTTTTTTTTTTTTTTTTGCCCAATACTCATTTGGAATGGTGTGAACAGCCAGAGTAAATCCAACATATTACAACACAAAAACAACAAAAAAACCCAGCATCCTCAGAAAAGGTACGTCGAAACAGAACGCCACCGTGGAAATATTGATCCTCAAAAATAAACAATGATAATAACATCAAATAAAAAAGGAAAATGACAAAAGCTACCACACATTTTTTTCTTGTTATATTCCATAATCATCAACAGTTTTCTTTTTTAGTCACAATATCTCTGTAGACGCTTCCTCCCTCGTTTCTCTCTGCTTCCCCTCTTTTTTTTCCAAGCTCTCATTCCTCCATCCTGCAGACGGAGGAGAGGAGAAGGACAGCACCAAATGGTCCTATTCCTGCAGTCTTTTTGGGTCGGGGGTAAAGGTGGGGTAGGAAAATGTCTTCTTTTTTTTCTCACCTAGAAGCAAAGAGTTTAAAAGATGTCCGTCACTAAGTGTCTTGCTGATGGGACAGAAGTTTGGACAGGGACCGGGGCCACGCCGCCTCTGTCGGGTCAGCCACACAGGAGCCTGCACGGCAGAAGTGTTCGAGCACTGTTGGAGGTAATCTTTGAAAGCACTCTTCCTCTCTTCCCATCTTGAAGCCCGACAGTTTGATTTCACTCAAATCAAAGAAAATGAAAAAGCAAGTGATTGACTCAAAGAGGGGGAAGAAGGAGAGGTATACTGCACAGCCCCTGGTGACTGCTCCAAATCTATATACACGTGATCCTGTGTGTGTGTGTGTGTGTTGCACACACCTGTGTGTCTTCTCAACTGACGCAAAGATAAAAACGGCTAGCCAGGCAGCTCGAGACCACAGCAAGGAGAGTGTATGCAGACAGCTGAGGCCAAGAGGAGAGTGTGTGTCCAAACCTCAAGGGGTCTCTACACAGAGGCTGATCTGACCAGGGAGGATTATGAGACATGGTTTGACAAGTGACTGAGTATGTGTGTGTGTGTGTGTGTGTGTGTGTGTGCTCATGTTTGTCTAAGTGTGTATGCATCGAGTGGTGTTACACCTTTGAGCCATGTGTTGGAAAAGAAACACATGGAGGTAAAGCAGTGCTCCAGTCTTGTTCTTGCGTCTGAAAGTAACGGATTTCTTCTAACCCTGTTTGCAGTTTCTCAATGTCGTCCTTGGTTGCTTGCATTTTCTTAAAAACAACAACAAAAAAAAAAAACATTCTCTTTTTTTTCTCTCTTTTCTCTTAAGTGTACTGTAGCTATCTTTTCCTCTTCACACTGACGAGGGATTGATCTCGCTATGTCCCTCTGGTCCGTCTTAGATCTGTCCTACTCCAGCTCCTCGGTGGGGAGATCCTCCTCCAGGTCGCGCTCGTCGCTCGGCAATGGCAGGCTGTGTGTGACACCGGCCAGGAGGGACACTGGCCGACTGTCCTCCTCCACCTCAGTGGGCTCCTCCTTCACATGCACCGGGTGGCTGGAGGAGAGGGAAAGCAGCTGTTAGCTGGGTAAGAGGTATTAATGTTTAAAAGGCAAGTAAGCCAATTATTGAATTTATGATACCAAATGTTTTCTGGCCCGTTCAAAGCATTTGTTCACCACCACACAGCAAAACTGTATTTAGGTGTTATTGCTTCTGGGGACACACATTCTTAAGTTTTTGTAATATAATGTTTTATAATAAATGCAAAACTGGTATTCTAGATAATAGCAAAGACATTTCTTTTTATTTGGGGTTGAAATGGGAATTTCCATGTTTCTGTAACTCTTGCAGTCAGTCAGCTATAGACTTGTGACTGCTTAATGATGTGAAATACATCCATTAGTCGTACAAATTGATCTCTTAAATTTTATTTCTGTAACTTGAGAGGTAAAAATCTCGGTGGGGACAAACAAACAAAAAGAACAAAAACCAAAAAACCCAAACCAAACAAAACAAAACACTAAGACAGGCTTCCATAATGATTTTCCAGGTATATAAAAATATCTTAAACAAACTGAAATTATTTTTTTTTCTCAGCCATCTTTAGTAAAGTTAGTAATGTTAATATCAGTATTATCATTACACCTCCATTGTGCAGATGGTAGACAACACTGGCCTGCTCATAAAAATGCCATAATTTGTCTAATACCCCGGACTATGTGAGCACAGTAATGACAAAATGCTCAATGAAGAGGAAAATTGTTAAAGCAGCTTTATGCTGTCTGCTTGCACCTTCATGTTTTTAAGTGTGTGTGAGTGTATGTGCGTGTCCAGGCTTACCTGTACTGTTGAGGGCTGAGCGTGGGGCTGCAGCTCCCGTTGCTGTTGACCTGCTCCACAGTGGAGCTGACATCATCGTGGCCCACATGCAGCATGTTGAGGCTGGCCGCAGACGGAGGGGTCAGCAGGGAAGGGCTGTTCAGCAGGGACAGACTGCTCTCTGCCAGAGCTGCCTACAAAAACACATAAACACATACAGAGTGTCCAGTCATTTTAAATAGTAACAAGATTACATTAAAATTTTTTCCCTGCTAAAAATATGATATATAAAATAAAATCTAAACGATATTCGCAGAAAGGGATATGTCACGTTATAAAATGCTGTCTGGAAATGATTCGTCCACCACAGCCGGTATAAAATAATACATTCATATTTAATTGACCTATAACAAGATGTGAAAACACGGTATAATAAATGTGAGTTTTCCTTTCTGCACTGATGAGAGCTCTTCCATATGGAGCACATTTGAATCCACTAACTTGCTAGTGGACTTGACAAACCACTAGGGGGCACTTATATACAGTACTTTCCCCATCATGGCTTGTGCTTGTACACTGAAGTCTCTGTCATAAGTGAGTGTATGTGTGTGTGTGTGTGTGTGTGTGTGTGTGTACATTAAGTCTAAACAGAGATGTTAAGCGAGCTGCAACCTTAACTTCAACAAACACATGAAAATACTGTGAAACATCAGCATCTGCAGGGGAGAAAACAACCGAATCAACAGGGGCAGCGTCTGTCACTGCTCCAAACACTCAAATCCAGCTGCTTGTAGATGAGATAGGTTGGCCACTGGTTAGAGAGAGTCTCACCCCACCTCCCCTCTCACACAGGGGAACAAAAAGACAAAAGGAGGGGAATTCTCACTGGCTCAGAGATGGATTTTCTGGGACAGGCGATAATTTTATGCAGTAACCTTAATTGACAACTACTTGACGCTATAAATCATCTCAGTCACAAAATTGCATGTGTGTGGGTTTGGTGTGTATATCTGTGTTGAAGCGGAGAGATGGGTCTAGTGTGTGTTTGTGTGCAGAGGTGGGGGTGGCATGTGTGTGTGAGAGTGAGGTGGGAGGTGAGAGTGTGTGTTAGTGTGGGAGGAGGAGGAGAGAGGCGGTGTGAACGTCGTTAGGGAATCTGCTAATTATAAGAGGGAATTGATATTAGTGCCCTTGATTGTGATTGGCTGCTCTGTCAGAGAGAGAGAGTGTGTGTGTGTGTTTGTGAGAGAAAGAGTGAAAGAGAGAGAATGTGTGTGTGTGTGTGTGTGTGTGTGTGGGGAGGGGACATTCCTTACCTGGTAGCTGGCGTTTAGGGATCCAAAGCCCAGGCCTGAAATCATGTTTTTCACCAGAGTGGGACTTCTGCACACATTCATACACACACGCACACACACACACACACACACACACACACACACACACACAGGAGAGGGGGGAGGAGAATCACAGATTGAGCACACATGTGAAAAGATGTCACGTCAGCCAAAGCACTTTGACAAATCTCACAAATATGTTTGTTACAAGTAGAAACACACACAGACTGTAAACAGATGCTAAAACACAAACACACAAAAGCATCTAATATCTGGTGTGCAGGTGTGTGTGTGCCTGTTTGTGTGCACGCGTGAGTGTGTGTGTTTGTGTAATTATCCCTGGTTTCTCTGGTGGTTGGAGAGAACATCTGTTTACATACACTAACAAGGTTTTTCCTCTCTTGCATCTCACACAGCTGCTTACTAATGGTGTCGACAAACAGAGAAAACACACACACACAGACACATGCACACACAAACACACTGCAAATGCACGATATGCCAGCAGCTACTTTTTTTTTTATTCGATTGCTGAGTTGGCCTCTTGGTAATAATAGAGAGTCCATTTAGGCAATCATAGTGCCAGTACCCATAAACTCACACTCACATCAACCCAATCTGTGCACCAAGAAAACAGTGTGTGAGATACAGTGTGTGTGTGTGTGTGAGAGTGTGTGTGAGTGAGTGAGTGGATGTGTGCATGCACTTACCCGGTCATCTTTGGTGGTCTCCTCTTTTGGTATTCAACTTCATCCACAGTCCACACGGCCCCCTTCACGTTCTCAACACGAACAAAACACTTGTGCAGACTCAGGTTGTGGCGCACAGCATTCTGGGAAAAGGGAGAGAGAGAAATAGGAGGGAGAGCTTTAACATGACTGCACATCATTTAGCAAGCAGGGTTTATTTATATAAGTTAATTGTTTTTATAAATTTAATTTAGTTTAGGTTTTATGTTTTATTTTATGTCAAAGTCGTTTTTTTCCCCTCGCGTTTTTATGCAAACGCTTAATTTTGTGAACTTTTTGCCCTTAGAATTGGTTTCTTTTTCAATTTTCTTTCAAAAGGACTGAAGAGCCTGGCATGTAGTGGAGAAAAACACCTGAAAATCAACATGCAAGGAATGCATGGAATAACTGTGAAAGACATTCTGACCTTTATTTGTAAAGTGTCACCCATTCAATTAAGTTCCTGACGACCTCTAATAATTTCATACATTCCCTGGCTTACATTGTCTGAGATACCTGAAGTGTAATAATATCCCACTTTTCTACAACTTCCATAAGCAGTAAAATGTATAAAGAGTAACTCAACACCAGCTGAAATTGTTATATTTGTTCCTGTGCTTGAAGTTCTTCCCTCGCTGGAGGTAAGAACAATCACTCAGTGTGTGTTCATTACAAACAATGCTTTCCAGCTCGGTGTTAAGTTACCTATTAAGTAGTGTGACCTGAAGATAATAGTCCTATTTTTACCCATCACTTTTTATACACATAAATACTAGCTCCGTGTACAGTGTTAATGCAAGGTAGTGCTTCTCTGGTTCTCCTTATTTCATCTCAGAATTTTTCTAATCAGTCATCATCAGCACACACACGGAAACACACACACATCCACAGGCACTCAGACAGGCAAGCAGGCAGGCACACCGCTATCTCCGTCTCACCCCCCCAGGGACAGGCCTCCCTTTTCATCTGCTATTTGTAGTTTGTTCATGCCCAATTTCATTACCAATTTTAATTCGTCTATAATTAAATCCTGCATATTCTCTCTGACACGCTGTTCTAAGCCGAGAGGGAGGGACAGGCCAGGCATGCATCACTCCTCGCCGTAATTACACACGCAGATACACACACGCACACACACACACACACATACAAACACACACACGTAATTACACAAGCCATAATCAGCGGAGGAACCCTTTCTCCCCCGCATCCCCTCAACCCCCGAGCCGTGATGCTAAGTTTTGTAAATGAGTCTGACCCCAATCTGTGCCCGCCACCCTGACAGTGCAGACACACACACACACACACACACATTCAAACACACACACATACACACGTGCCAGACACCAGTGCTATTGCAGCGCTATTTGCATTCGTCTCCGTGATGAAAGCCTAATTCTCCCAGTTAAAACATTAGCAGTCATTTACAGTGGGTCACAGCACATGTGCCACTCATCTTCACTCCCTCCAGCTGAGGCAGGGGGGCAACTGGAGGCAAGATTTTTGGAAGAAGCGACCAAATCTGACGCTGGCTGTATGAATGAGCGTTGTTAGCCGTCCAGTTGGTTATTTAGTGTTAAACGCTGGTGGATAAAATACTGAGATGTTCTGAGAAAACACAATAAAACTATGAGAAATAAAAGTTCAGCATTAAAAATTTTACTGAAGAAAAACTGTGCGTGTGTTTTTAGAAAAACATATTTAATTCATTAAATACAAAGTAAAAATACTGAAAGATCATGTGAGTGTTATGCTAACCTTTAATATGTAAGCAGTATTTTACTGCTCTAGCATGTTAAGGTAGAGCTCATTTAATTTAGTTGATAAACTGTCGTGTTTTTTAATTCGTAACAACATATATTTTATAAGCTTGTAGTATTTTTTATGTAAAATATGCAACTACTAACTAAAGATGTAAAATAAATGTAGTGGAGCAAAAAGTACAACAAATTTCTGCAGAGTAGAAGTATAAAGTAGAATGAAAGCACCTTAAATTTTTTACTTAAGTACAGTACTTAAGTAAATGTTATTACCCTATTTTATTCTATTTTCACTCTCTTAGTATGTGGGACTATTTTCCCTAAAAAGTGATTGACACTACTTTGTGAGTTGTCCCCAAAATAAAACCTCTTCTTTGAGGCCTCCAGCCCATCATGCAGCAACTTTAAACAGTGCTCATTTCTCCTCCTCTCTCCATCATCCCTCTTTTTCTCACTCTCTCCTCTCTTCTTCATTGTCTGTCCCTTCCTTCCTACGATCAATGACTTCCACTCCCTGACACTGCTGCTGTCCTCATGAAATATAACGGCTTATTAAAGGACATACATCTCTATGGCCCTATTTGACTCACTGAGCTGCTATATAAATACATAAGGCCACGCCGAGCTATATTTAAAGGTCCGCGAGGCCAACGGCGCAGGAAGCAGACACCAGGCATTAATAGTTAAAATTCATAAAAGTCAGATGAGGAGGTAAAGATATTCCTGGCTGCCCCATCTCTTAACCTTCTCTGCACCCCTCCCTCCATCCCTCCATCATCAACCCCAACCCTCACCGGTTTAGGGCTATTAGAGAAAGGCTGGGTGCTCTCTTCACCCCCCTCCTCACCCTGTCTGTCTCGCTCCTTTGCTCGTTCTCTCAGTTTCTCTCTCTCTCTCTCTCTCTCTGGAGGAGCTGACACTCAAATTAGAGTGAGGTTTCTGTAGAAATGGGTCAGCACCTACAATGGTGGGATCAGGAAAGGTGTGTGTGTGTTTAAGAAAAAGAGAGAGAATTCAATGTGTGTGATCATAAGCTGTATGTGTACTCTGTAATGAGGCTGGATGTGGCTCTGCTTGGCCAAGTGGGGCCGAATCTCCAGGTGCCGAGGTGGAGGTGAGAGAATTGTTTCGGGCTCAGAGAGAAAGAGAGAACAGACCAGATGGAGAAAATAAGTGACAAATCGTTATGTCTTTGAGAGCTGAGCAATGTCAAGTGTGTGTGTGTCTTATTACGCTTGTTTCACTCTTATTATAAATACTAAATTTAGGCTTTCAAGGAAAATTCCTCTGTTTAAAGAAATGCTGCAAAATCTTTTCTCATTGTGGTTTAATAAATCTTAGCAGGCATTGTGCTTGGGTTAGGGGCTTCATTAGTGGGCAAAGACCACAACCACTTTGCAGTCAATTAGATCAACTTTTCTCCAGTCAGAATTGTATACTTCACTTCAGTTCAGTCAAATTATTGTGCTGTGTTTGAATTAGCTTTTAACTAGTCAGAACCGCAGTCTAAACTTTCTTTTTGTAAATGTGGCGCTGCTTGTTTTTGCCATCATCTAAACAACTCCAAACGATTTAGCTAATGGCTCCGGTCTCCATTTGTCTATTGGCTGATTCTTCGTTTGTTTCTGTGGAACAGTTACGTTGAACTGGTTGTGAAAGTGCCGTAAATTATCAGTTCCTTTTTTTAAGAGTTCAAGAGATGTAATGGAGTTTTAGTTTTTACATTTCGAGTTTGCATTAGTTAAAACCAACCAACAGGATGAAAAGCAAGGGAGAGTGTGTGAATTAAAAGCTTTTTACCTTCCATGTGGCTGTGTTTCTCCTGAAATAGGCAAACTTTCGTGTAAACCAGTTGTAGATCTCATTGAGTGTCAACTGTCTGTCTGGGGACTCCAGAATGGCCTGAGGACGGGCAGAGACGCACAACAAGGTTTAGAGGAGAACTCAGATGGAGAGAAGAGTCGGTGGACCAGATCACTAGAGGAACTTACATGACGTATAAGAGAGGCGTAGGTAAAGGGAGGCCTGACATCAGCGTTCTTGTAGAACTCACAGTTCTGAGCCAGCTCTGGGAAAAAAAAGGGAATGAAAGTCTTTAATTGGCTGATGAGAACTTAAAACATATAAGAATTTTACATGAGTAGTGATGTGAATTTATTATTTGTTATTTATTTTTAAAATAAATAAATAGATATAAGAGAAAGGATGGAAAAATGAAAAAAACTGAGGGTGAATGGGTTAATTCTCACACACCTAAGAATATACCTAAGAATATTCTTTTAGCCATGAATGGAAGAAAATAATGACATTTTCTTTTGCTCTTGTAGGGAAATTTGTGCAAAATCAAACAGTTTAAATAAATCAATAATTAGATAATTCATGGCATGAAAAGGCAGGTTCGGAGTGAGTGTATGTCACAGCCTACCTGAGGCGATGGGGGTGCAGTACTTGTCGGAGTTGCGCCTACGTATGGGCCCGACACCGTGCGTGTGGGAGTGGGAGTGTGTGTGCAGGCTGGAGGAGCTGATGACCGAGGGTCCCTGGCGCAGTGGGGTGATGGGGGTGGCAGCTGAGGTGGGGGGGTGAGGAAGACCCTCTGGGTAGGCCTCGCTGTCCCGCTTTAACAGAGAGCCACTGGAAGCCAGGTTCAGCTGGAGAAACACACACACACACACACACACAAATTAGGATGATTGATGGAGCTTCAATATCATCCAAGGAGGTTTCAGAGTTATTCTACCTGTTTAATCAACTGTAAAAGTTTTGATTCTGCACTTTTTGTTTATTTTTATCAAATTCACAAAAAATTTCACCTTTTTAAAAAAGCCTTATACATCATATTGTACCCTCTTTTAATGCTATTTAGTCTGATGTTTACAGTCTTAATCAATTCAAATCATAGACACTGCAGCCAGCATGAAAAGGTGTGAAGCTGCAGTTGGCAAATAAAAGGCGAGTTAACTAACTTGACGTGAGTTTATCCATTAACAACATAAAAATTAACAGTTTCTGCGCTGAGGCTTGTGAAAATTTTTAGTGCAGGGGCATAAAATGGAGTTTCTACATGACTAATGCTTCCCTCATGTTTACTTTAAAGCTTCACCATCTGCCGAGTGCTGCTGCTGCTGTTTACAGAGAAGCATCATCTACACAAGATAGGATCACGGTTGGGTGATAGCACTGCATTAGACAAAGCCTCTGTGTCATTTACATAACAAATCTCTGCCAGGAAAGAGTTTGTAAACGAGAGTTTGTCTGCTAAATGTGTATGAGTAATAATACATTGGTGGTTTCTTACTCCGTCTGTTAGTGTTCAGTTTAAGGCAGAACATCTAGAAATTATCTGCTGTAATGTTACCTCACATTATGTACAAAATAAAGCTACCAACATGAAACATAAATTTCTGCCCATGCTGTTTGCCAAATGCACTGTACATTCTTGTGCAGAACCACACACACTCACACACACTAAACATGCACATATATTTAAACACACAGTGCTGGCTGCAATTAACCCTGCGTT
>JAQFJA010000012.1:19438855-19460822 GCA_029874485.1 Naso brachycentron | reverse complement strand
AAAGGGTTCTTCAATTTTAGCTAAATAAGCCATAAAGAAACAATGGACTGTCTGGGAAAAGCAATGTCACAAAGTTGAAGCAGTGTTGCTTTTCTTAGTTCATGTAGAGTTGATATTTTTTACTTTATAATATCCTGTATGGATGTCACAACACAGTGACAATAAGCTAAGTAAGAAATATTGAGTCTTTTCCTTTTATTTGCATTATCGTTTTCTTGTAACAGTGCTATTAATATAGTTATTGTAGTAAGCTGTGTAATTCATAGCATTTCACATATTTTTAGGTTAAGAGGTTTAAGTGACTTTTATCATACAGTGTTTTGGTGCAGCAGTAAACAACTTGACTCTGAAGAGCTGCTAATGCAGTTTATTTCTATTTTGACCAAGATGTTAACAGCTGGCTTGCGTGTCCTTTAAGTGATAAGGCAGTTTTCAAATATTTATATAAAATATGACACATCTGACTTACATAAAATGAACACAATGAAGGTTTGAGCATGAATGGCTGGTTGTGTGGATGCATGCATGTTAGGATGCATGTAGGTAGAAGTGTGAGGACTGTAGAGGGACCTGTGCCCATACCCACACATATTCTTACACTGACACTATGCATGTGGACACACATAACACTGAGCTCTCCCTGACAGAGGCCAGACAAATGAAAAACAGAAAAAAACTTCAGAAAGGACAGCGAAAGACCAGTAAGTTCAAGTGGAAAATCCTCCTCTCCTCCCCCCCTTTCCTCCCACTCTCCCTCCCTTCTTCACCCGTCCTCCCCCTCCCTCCATCTAACGCCCCAGTGCTTCACAATAAAAATGACAACACATTTCCAGAAACACACACACAGACACATACGTGCACACACACACACACACACTCTGGGCATTGCATTGGGAAGCATGAGAGGCCGTTATCGACCATATTTCATTACTGATTTCACTCATGTTTCAAATCACAAAATAAGAGTTTCACACTTCAGTGGCCAGACCCAAACCTCTCCTCTCCATCCTTCCCCTCTGTGTGTCCACCCCTCTGCCCAGAGCCGAACCCATTCCACTGGCTGCTCAACCTCCTCCCATATACCCTTCACACACTGTCAGGACCTCATACTACCCCCAACACACACGTGCATACACACACGGCCCCAATTCCCTCCACATCAAATAAGAGAAACTGCCAACTAAGCACTTTCATTGAGTGGACAAAAGGAGTGCTTTGGGAAAAACACTTTGAAAGGATATAAAAGAGAACGAGAGAAGGAACCGCTTCAGTGCCGCAGACTCTTGGGGGGGGGCAAACACTCATCTCTCCACATACTTTAGTTGATTAGTTAAAAGACTTTGAACTCTGCCTCAGAATCCTTATTTTCAGGAGTTTTTCCACAAATCTGTTTGGTTCAAATGAGGCAACTGGGGGAGGGCCAGAAAACAATTAAGCAATATATAGGAAACAGTCGAAAACACTGATTAAATGAACTTCCACTGAAATAAAATCTCTGCTTTAAGACTGACATGACTCAGTCTCTTCCTCCCGTCTTTCCTGCGTGGCTCCCTCTCTTCCTCCATCCCAGTGTGCTGGTGCCAGCCCTCTCCAGAGAGCACAGAGGCAAACTAATTAACATATCTGTAATGAGTCTTTTCATTTTTTTCCTAATTAAACGAGCTCCTCAATAATACATGAAAACAGGACACTGCGCTATTCAATTACATACGTATGGGCCACAGCCAAACACGTGCGTTAATCTGTGTGTGTGCATGCCAAGTGGCAGTGTGTTAAGTGTGCCAGGCGTATGTCTGCCAAGTGGGTGTATATGTGTCTGCTCATGCCCACCCAGCGTATGAGCTTGTGCCAAGTGTTGCCATTGTAGCGAACGTGTGGCGGGTCATGGAGGCATGCGACGTATCACGCTGGGTAATCCGCAAACTGCCACTCTGTCTGCCAACTGTGTGCCCACCAATTCATTCAGTCGCACGCGTGCCATGACCAATTATGTAACTGTGGCCAATTATGTGTGATACCTACCACAAACACACACCTAGTGTGTAATTATCCTAATACTGGAGAGGGTAAGGACATTTTTCAAGTGTAAGTGTACACAAAGGAATGGCCTTTTTTTGCTTATACTCATTCAGAAAAGACTGACTAAGCTTGGCTCTTTTTCCACAACGCAAACAACTAATTCACACCTGGAGGCTCCTTTGTTCAGCCACAGGTCTGTGCATGCCTTGCCTAAGGGCACATTAGCTGTAGTTGCTGAATAAGGACAGTGAGTTAATAATACCATTGATTTTCCAAGCGTGTACATAATTCAAATTGGTGATTGTCTGGTTGCTGATTCTAACTTCTTCATTACTAAACTTCAAATCACGTTTTTAATATTCGTATATATTCTTAAGTTAACAGAATCAAAAATGTAGTTCATGCATTGGACATAAAAATATAGTCAACATAACAAATTGTGTTACATACCTGCTCAAACTGGCTATTTTCTGTAAGTGCAAACATTCTCTATGAACGATATTTCTACAGTATATGTTCAAAATAGTAACTCTCTTAAAACACCTCTTTGGTCTTGAATCATCAAACTCCCCCAAAAAACACTCACATTATCCTGATATTTATTTTTTTCTTATTATTTAACATACAATCAATTTCTCCGCCAATTGCCTGTCTTGAGACTTGAGCTATTGTCGAGGTTCTCCTGAATGTGACACTTGATAGTGACACACATGCACACACACAAATACGCGCACACACAAAGTGGATTGATACCATCTCACACAGGCAGTCAAACACAGAGACCATCTCTGAACAACCAATCAAAAAGCAGATATAATCTCTCAGTTTCTTTTGCTCTCAGCTCAGATCCTCCCCTCTATTATAAATAAAGAAAAGAAGAGAAATATGATGGGGAAGGGGTAGAGGGGGCATGAGAATATGGGGGGTGGGAGGTGTGTGTGTATGTGTGTGTGTGGGGGGGGTTGTCAGCGCAGACCAAGGCTTCTCCAGAGAAGTCAAGACAAGAATAGAAGTCTTTCCGCTCTCCCTGTCTGCCTCTGTCGTTCTCCCTCAGAGAGAAGGGAAAAATCTAATTATCGAGCTCCTAAAGATCTCATTATTGGCTCAGGCTCATTTGCATGTGTGAGAGCAGCCCAGCAGGAACCAACCTGAGGACGGCCATTTTGTGCCTGATGTGAGCCACCGTGTCACTGTACAGTTGCTTACTGCCACCTTCAGAAATGACCAGATTAAATGTCTGGCATCACTCACTCCATCGCTCACTCACCCTCTCCCCGGCCGCCGGATGATTGCTTCTATTTCAGCAAACTGAGTGCACTTACTTCTATTTAAGAATGATGATAAAGCTGAAAATTACCATAATTAAGAGATTTCGAAGCGCCACCTTAGTAGTCAGGTTTGTTGTGGGCTCTAGTAAACAACTTCAGTGCTGCACACAAGTACACAAACAACACTTTGTGCTCTGTTTGTGCCTGTAATTCTGACTGTGAGGATCCAAGCGCACGCACACACAAATGTAAATCCAAGTGTTTGTGTGTGTGTGATTTTGCAGGGTGTGTGGGGCCATGTGAGTTGACAGCTCAGACAACAGAGATGTAGCGTTGATGCTCCAGAGAGTACAAAGAGGCTAGCCAGGCCAGGCACCAACAAACAAGACAAACAAGACAGAAATGGAGAGAGTCGAGGAGGGGGAAAGTGGTGTGTGTGTGTGTGTGTGTGTGTGTGTTCATGACAGAGAGAGGGAAGCCTGGGAAAGGTAAAACTCCTTTCATATGAGAGACGCACATACAAGGCAGGTCAGCTGAACATGTTTTCAACCTGTGTTTGACACCGTTTGTGTGAAATTCTGCCACAGGTTAATCCCTCGCCAGTGCTCAAAGAGACTCGACTGTAGCTCCTTTCAACTCACTGTGCAGCCACAGATTTACATCACAAGCTAACTTTCAATTTCACTTCCCTCTTCATGCTTGCTGGCTCTTACCACTGTCTATTTCTCTCTTTTTTAAGATTAACCAGGGAGACGAGAATTCTTAAACATCATGAACACAGTTCAATTCCGATCGCATGATTGAAACACTCGAGCAGAGATGTGTGACTTGTGTTTGAACCAGGTCAGAAGGAGAGTCCAGTGACACACTTACCACTATGGAATGCCAATGTGGATTTAAACCATGAATATAGGAGGGCGAACCACAGACAGAGGAGAGTCATACTGATCAACTACTACAACACGAGCATTAATACTAATTTAAGCTTTCTGTGTTGATTTAAAGCTATTTCAACCTTTAGAATATTTTACCAACACAGATCTTATACAAAACAGTATTTACTTTATTACCTGAAAGCCAACATGTAATTTCTTCACCTGCCAGTTTCTATCCAAAGTAAATAAAGCAATTCTGATTCCAATTCAGGTTTTGATTAAAGTGTAATCTGCAGGATCCCCCTTTTTAAAATTTTATTTTATTTTGACATCTCCTAGTAATAAGTCATTAATTCTGTGGCATTTTTGCACTCCCCTGAGGTCACTTGGCAATTAAACTGTGTGGCCGAGACTGCACCTTTTATAGTTTTTCTATTGACGATGTTTGAATTTTTCTCTCTTTTTTTTCTCATGAAGGCCACCGCCGTGCATACTGCAAATTAAGCTCATTTAACTCTTTCTCTGTTTATTCCAAACAAACCCATCTTGCTGCTGCTGGAAATATTAAAAGACATTTATTTGCACCAGAGGAGTCGTCCTAGAAAAACATGACCCAACATCATGTAACATTTACATGTAAATACTGCACCAAACAAGGAACTGCAATTAATTGCCTTTTATCTAGATGCCCTGCATAGTATCATCACTTTTAAATGTAACATGTGTTTTCCCATAAGCACCTCACTGGCTTTGCACACCGCAAATGAAATCTGACCTTATCCCTGCTTCTGACTCACATCCGCCTTTCTGTCTCTTCCATCCCTTTCTTCATTTCCCATACTGTGATGGCCCAGCTGTCTGTTTTTCATGTGGCACATTAATGAGAAGAGCAGTGCAATAGTCAGACTGCTTGCTGCTCTAGTAGACCCATGGCCCCACTTTATTGATAGAAGAGATGGCCACAAATCACACTTCTGCATGTACTTTGCACATCACATAATTGTAAAGAAGTGCCAGAAGTAATGTCACGTGTGATATTTATCAACACACACTGATAACGGGTGTGAGCCATTTGTGTGTATGTGTGTGCATGCATGCGTGCATGTGTGTGTGTGTGTGTTTGTCCTCTTCAAGTGTCTTTCAGTGGGGATCCTGCACTCCAGCTAACCCCACTCTCTCTGCTTACTGTGGAATTCAACTCTGAAAACAGCTCACTACCCCGATCACTACAAAGACCTCATTCACACACACACACACACACACACACACTAACAATCGCACAGACACTCATAGAAAGAGAGCGAGAGACTGTGAGAGAGAGAAAGGGAGAGAGAAAAGTATGCGCCTATATCGCTCTATGCGGTTGACGTGGCAGGTTGGTGTAGGCAAATCTGCAGCAGCCAGGGGCTTAATATTATACAGATTCTGACAATGCAACACTTGGGTTGTGCATGTGTGTGTGTGTGTATGTGTGTGTTTGTGCTCTGACCTGCACAGGGCTCTGTTTGACCTCGTTGCTGCCAGGAGAGTTGAGTCCAGAGGCCTGCTGGAGGAGGAACTGTCTGGCTGCCTGGAGCGCCTACGAGGGAGAAGCAGGTCACACAGTCATACAATGAAGTATTTGCCATTATTAAGCAACAATACACTAATCTGAGTCATGCACATTTAAAAGTGACACCTTGCATTAAAATTTAAGGAAAAGCATTTAAGTTTCAAACAACAACCATCCAGACAATCAAACCTTTTTCAATTTAGATTAGAAAAAGCACAAAAACACTCTCATACCGGCAACTCTCTGCACCATCTGTCTTTGCCAAGTTGTCAGGTCTGATTTCCTCAACCTGAGATGTCCACCTGGCACACTTACAGCTAGCCCGAGTACACGCATATACCTATGTTTGCGTGTGTGTGTCTCTGTGCGGCAGAATTCATCCCAACTCGTTCAATACCGTCTTTGACTCCAACCTCTGACCATCTCCACTTTCCACTCTTTGTTCCTCTGCCCTCCCTCACTCCGTTTCACTTTCTCTTCCTCTCCACTTTCCCTCCTCCTCTTCCTCCCTTTCTTTTCTAAGGAAGGTGCAAAGCGTGTTTTCCATATCCTCTGAGGCAGGAGTGTGTCAGCATATCTTCATGTGTGTCCGTTGCACTTGTGTTTGTGTGTGTGTCAGAGTGATGTAAGAAACAGTTTGCCCTGGAGAGCTGTGACTAACCACCACCCACCTCTTCATTCCTCCTCCTCTTCACAAATCCCCCCTTTTTGCCCTCCAGTGCTGTCCATTCAAACCAGTGACACCATTGCCCTCCAGTTTCCCGTATTCACTTTTTCACTGTGCCCTTGAGTGTTGCCGATTCATCCTTCTGACGCCGCAAACTCAGCCATCCCTTAAGTTTCTCTTCATTATATCACCTTTTCTTCCACCCACTCTATTTAAAGTGTATAAATGTCTTTCTCTGTGTCGTTACATTTCTTCCTTTTCTTTGCCGTGCCGCTTTTTGAAGTGTTAAAGACTCATGCTGTCCGTCATCAAGACAAATCAGTTTCCATGGAAAGGCATTTCTTTTTGTTGGAATGTCTGAACTGTTCAGAAAACAAAACAAGAAAACACCCATCTCAAAACACAAGAGCCGCCTCACACTTACTGTAAGTGCAGAGTCACACACACACACACACACACACACACACACAACCTCATGACAGAGGGTTAGAGAGGGGAGACAGCAGGATGCACATTTGCTTCCTCTGACTCACAGGGGAAAGGTTTCTTAGTAAATATTGATTTATGAAAGTCTCTGTGTATGTGTGTGTGTATGCGTGAACATGTGCGCGTGTGTGTGTGTGTGTGTGTGTGGACACCGCAAATTAACGACCAGAGTGAGGCACGTTCTTTACTGTGGAAGCTATTACTCAACCATGCAGCACCAGGAATCTGTTCAACTGCATCATTTCACAACTACAGAAAATTGTGAAGCTGTAAAACAGTGCGGCACACACTTGTTGTATATTGTCACATATCTAATGAATTGTCAAATTAGAAGCTGGGGTACATTAAGTAATGTTTAATTACAAAAACAAAGAGGGGAGATTAGAGGGAGTCAGAAAGAGAGAGAGGTCCTCTGTGTAGTCAGAGTGATGAAAACCATCTGTATTGAGCACACTTGCTACTTCTGCTGAGACCACAATTAAAACACACACACACAGACGTGGCTTCAGACATGGCTACACACACAACAGCACACACGTATACATTTTAACACTTGGACAAAAATCTTGGGTACCCCCTCCCGTTTACCGGTTTGACCTCAGCATTAAAGCAGGACAGACACAGACACACGCACATGTAGAAACACCAAAAAAACACACACACTCCAAAAAAAAAAAAAAAAAACACAACCGCCCAGTTTGTTGGCATGTGGTGTGAATTACTCCTTGAACACCCTGTCTGCCCAAGAGTGAGTGTGCGTGTTTGTCTGTGTGTGTGTATGCATGTGTGTTGGCAGGAGTTGGGGAGGCATGTCTGGCAACAATAAGGGACAATTCCACCCAAATTACCACCCTGATTACCACTATATTAAAGAGCCATTTATGGCTTTCATAAACGCTACAACCACGCAGAGGTGATGCCTGTCTCCTCTCCTATGCCTGTGTTCATGGATGCGGGTGTGTGTGTGAGAAGCAAGAGCTACCAGTGTGATTATTTTCATATTTAAACTAAGTCTGTACTGTGAATTTAGATCCAAGATTATTCAAATATGCCACAATTTAATGGCAAAATTGTTGAAAAAGACGTTGTAAAGATGGCACTTTAATGTGTAGCTTTAAACAATGACCAGAGAAAACATAGTTTATTACTGGCGGGTAGCCAATGACATCTTGGTAGGTGCATTTTTTAATTTTCTAAAAGTCATGTTTAATGTCTGAAGTCCTACTGTTGTGAATTACGCCACACAAAACCATTCACTCCGAAATAACTGAACTAATTTGTACAAGCATTTTACAATATCATATGATTCCAGTGAGAGTCATTATGAATATGAATTATTTCGTAGTGATATGAGTTACTGCCTCCCCTTAAGTCATTGCTTGAAAATAACGCATTTTTTAAAAAATACCAGTTAAGTCACTGGTAAAACTAAGTTAAACAAACTGTAAAACATGTCTTACGTAAAGGATGACTTTTAAAACACATCCTAAATTTTTACTTTTGTGAAAGCAGTGGTGTAAATGTTGCAATACACTAAGAGGTGTTCGGATATAGAAAATAATGTCTTAATTTTCATACATCTTACTGGGAATGATTGCTTGCAACTTGACATTTAAGACATAAAAAGCTGAGGGTCTACTGTATTTGTCTTGTGTGTTTTGTATTGTATTGTATTAGTTGACCTATATTAAGCATGTGAAACACAAGTTATTTTACTCGTGTTAGCTTACTGACCCAAAAGCAAAAGCTTGTTTTCACTGAATCTATTACTTATGACTTAGGACCTGTAATCAGCATGGATTGATGAAGACAGCAGTGCTGTAATTTAACTGACACACACTTACAACACTTACAAACACACACACACGCACCAAGTCAAACTCTCTCATATCTTCATTGTCAAAAAGCACTCCTCTTTTTGACCCTTCTCTTTCATTTCTCTTTGCCGTTTTCTTCTCTGTGACCTGGGTGAGCTGTAGCATTGTAAAGCATGCCCCCCTCCTCCACCCACCCACACACCAGCTCCTCCTAGACTCCCCCAACCCCAACTCTCCACTCCCCCTGTGGCATTCTTGGGGGCGCACTGCACCTTTAAAGAAAATATGAGGGAGGCCTAAGAGGGAGGCCCAACAACAGAGCCTTTGTGCTGCCGCGCAGCGCACACACACACACAAATACGCACGCACACATATACACACATCAGTGGTGTCAGACAGGTTTTATTAGAGTGAGAGAGGGAGGGAGGAGGAGGAGGAAGGGGAAGGAGGGGTGAGGAGGTCACTGCTCAGCTTGGAGGCCTGAGAGCACAGTGTGAGTGTGTGTGTATGTGTGTGTGAGTTCTTCTGACTTGTCATCGCTCTCCTCTGTAAATCATCGCCTCTGACACAGCCTTTAATAACAGTGCATTTTTTAATTCTGCAGGGTCACTCACTAGCACACGCACACACACACACCACAAACATGCACGCGCACACACACACACACACACACTGTAGGGGCTAGTTTCTCTCCTTAACAGGATTCCGAAAAACGGCTGACGACTACGTTTCTTTGAGAGCAGGGAGGGTTGGTGAGGCAGTTGGAAGATTCATGAGAAAAAAGGTAGAAATTTAATTTTGCAACGTGTGTATGATGATCATGCAGTGTGTATGTGTATAAAGTGTGTGCGCATTTGTGGAAAAGTAGATTCTACTCCACCTACCATGGATGTTAAAAAAATAAAGTTACAAGTTCAATCTTATACAAAAAAGAACAAAAAAGTAACAATCAGCATGTAGCAAGGTCAGGCCTCCTTAGCTAGATATGTGTGTATGTGTGTGTGTGTGTGTGTGTGCCTGGCTCAGGTTGCTAAAGCAAACAGGTCTGTGTGTGTGATGAATCTGGCCTCTAATCCGCCCAGCATGTTTGGGTGAGACAGGGAGAGAGAACGCAGTAATAAGCAAAGAAATCTAAACAGAGAGACGTAGCAAAAGAGGAGGGGGAGGCACGGAGAGACAGGCGGAAAAGAAGGAGAGAGAGAGAGAGAGAGAGAGAGAGAGAGACAGGTGGGTACCATATGTTGGAGTAGTCCGTCAGCACAGACTGAGGTCCATTGTTGATGGCCAAAACGAAACAAACCACCACCCCCCCGCCCCACTCCCCGTAGATAAACAGCCCCTGGGGCAGACAGTGGGCTGTCCTTGAGGGAAAAGGAGGAGGGAAGGAGTTAGGAAGGGCAAGGGGGAGGCAGGTGGTATCAGATTTCTTTGCTCTTAGACCAAGAAGAAGCGAGTACAAAAAAACAGAAAGGGGCACAAGTGAGGGTGAGAAGCCCATTGTTTCATCTGTTCACAACACTGTTTCTGATGTTTCAGCAGCATCTCTCCAGCTTGAAACAAGTATCCCTCTCTGCCACTACCGTCTCAGCAGCCTGGGAAGAGAGGCATGTGATGCACCACTCCTCCATTCCTAATATCTTTTCTTACCTAGGAGAGAGAGAGAGAGATGGCGAGTGGGGTTGATAGATACAGGTTGAAGACATAGAAAAGAGCTCGTCACACCCAGCTGCTTCTCTGCAGGCCTGCACGCTCTCTGATTTTGGATCAGTGAGAGAGACCGAGTTCAGAAAGGAGCGGTGGATCTTCCTTTTTTTTCACACTTACGTCCAACTTTCTCTCTATCTCCTTTCTGGGGCGCTGTCATTGAAGCTGAAAGCCAAGCTAAAGCTTTGTCGATGCCGCTGTCCTCCTGGATCACCTCCATGATCCCTTGTATCTGTGAGCACTGCGCCTCCGCACTTCAGCACCAGGAATCACCTCCAAACTCCAATAAACCCCCTTCCTACTTTAATTTACTCTCTCCTTCTGGCTTGGTCTGTGCTCCTCTCTGCTAGTTTTTCTGACTCTAAATCTCTTTCATCTTTGATTCCCTCTCTTTCTCTGGATGCTCAGAGGGAATCATGATCAGAGCAGAAAATGAAACAAGACTGAACAGATGTAACACAATCTACAAAGCATGTAAATTTCTTAAAAGGATGATGATACTTCAGTACCACCGGCTCACCTGCACGTTCAGAAGCTGGCCCAGTGTTTACATCCACACACATTGTAAGCAAAGTCAGATCACAGGAGAGGTGACAGTTAGAGGGATTGCTCTCTGACTTTTGGGCATATGTGAGAGAAGGCTTGGTTACAGTCGCGGTGGAATCTCACAAATCAAATGCATCACTGTCACTCACCGCAAAAACCAGATTGCTTTCCCAGATCACTGCTACTTTCTTTCTCTCCAACTATATCACCCGGTCTGTCTTTTGCTTCCACTCTGTCACTCCTTATGACATATAACTCACAAAACTTTGGCTGGCATTTCTCCAAGTATTCTGTCTCTCTGGTGCCCAGCCCCCTCCCCTCTCCTCTTGAGAAATCTGTTACCCATACCCTATTCCCTATAGTAAATTCTGAGAGCAGATATGGGCTAGACGGAAGCCTAAAATAGATCGTCCAGACCAATGGAAACCAAGCCTTGTGAATGCAGCTGTTGGCCTTATGAGGGGACCCTCGCCTTCCCTTGACAGTCAGACAAAGACGCACTACCATGACAACAGGAGTGGGACTGGGATAGGTAGTTAAAGGTAGACCCTCAGTTAGGATTAGCGCATCAAGTACTCAGGATATGTTTGTAGCATACAGTGTAGCGTTTTTGTAGCGTTTAAACAATGAAGATAAGATAATCTTGTTGTTTGTGTGTTACTATATTACTATATTGGCAGTCTCACAGTTTCCTTTAGTAGTTAGCCGAAAACCATCAAGGCCAAAGTCGGAAAGGTTTTATCACAACTGAACATTACAGCAGCTGATTTAATTGGGGTTCATGTTTTCCACCAGATGCTAAAATAAACAGGAAATTTGCAGGATTATTTTAGGGCAGAAGTGAAGTTGCTCTGTAGCGCAGAAAAGATCAGCTGCTGGGCAGGTAGCAAAAAATTAATGTCATCTTAAACGGTCTAATGTGTTTACTTTAGCTACAACAATGCAAGAAACAAATTGGTAAAGATACAATAACTTCACAACGTACTGCAGTTCTTTAAAACTGGATGCAATTTTACTATAGATGGCGTCTAAGGGAACAGGGAGTGGTACATATATTTAAGGCGGATCAGGGGTATTCAGGGGGTAAACATATAGGGGTAAGGGGCAGCCTGAGCCAAAGCCTGCTAAAGCCGCTCAATTTCACGGTGGGTTACAAATAACCTATGCCCTGCCAAGACTTTACCCCTTTCCTCTGACTCTTCCTCACGTACTCCTTCTCTGGTATTAATCAGGTCTTTCCGGCCTCCCTTCACCAGCTTTCCTGGCCATTTGTTTTCGTTCATAGCAGCGTGGACTTCAAACCAGTATAACTGAGCTCAAACGGCACTGAATTCCTCAATCTGTTAATGCCACTGCCGAGCTGGAACTATCTGGGACACCTTCAAAAACACCATCCAGCCACAATCCCGTTCAGCTATTTAATGTAATGTTTCCGCAATATAAAGGCACCGTTCGAGGGCTGAGGTTTTAAAACGGCTGAAGCAAGCTTCTCCGGGCCCAGACTGACCATTAAAGAGAGGAAAGACCGCGTTCTAGAGCCAACGCAATAAAAACTCACAAACTCCAAAAGAACTTCAAAATATGCCGTAATGTTTGAAAAGCCTGGCCGATTTTTGAATTTTTTTCACATCCTACTTTTCACAAAAGGGACCTGTTCTAAACTCAGGGGACCCTGCCGTTTTCCAGATGGTTCTCTTCAGTTTAGAACTGTTTTGTGAAACGAGAAAACCTCTCCCCTTCAACTATGTCCCTAAACTCATCTAATGTTTCTATTGATTCACAGGGGTATATGCTCAGTCATAAAAAGGAGCTGACTGAATACCCAGGGCTGCTTTATATCATGACACAATTCATCATCATGCACACACACTTCGAACACACACACAGAGAAAAAAAATCTGCCGCTTCCTAAGGAGATGTTGTCAGCTTTTCTGTGTTAAGTGAAGGGAAAAGGGCATTGAGAGATAGACAATTAAAGATAATGATGAGGTGAGCAGGGACAGAAAGAGAGAGGAACTCCCTTCCTAAGCATATAAAAGCAGCTCCCTCTGTATTGTTGGCCTCATCTCAGTCCAGGCCGCTAATTGATGGCAAATAGCTCTACAGCAGTTTCCTTCCACACACACACACACAATCACACACACACACACACAAATACACGTCATACATTATATACACATATGCAGTTTCCCTGCGGTTTTCAGCACAGCTCGTTTGGCAAGAGAGGAAGGTCTCACTCCAGACAGACCCAGCCCACAGCGGAAAACACACACACACCTACACACACACACACACACATACACACAAACATTCAGTGTACCTTGTAATATTTAGCCCTCTTCTTGTATAATGTAGGACAGTTAAGTAATTTGGTCATGCTCCTGGGAAGACGAGGCCACTTAGGTGTTAGCTGTTAGCTGGGCGACCTCCAGAGTTTAAGCTGCTCCTCCTGCCCAACGAGAGCAACTCCTGAGAGGGCAGACTGAGCAAGGCCAGCCCATGATGAGGATAGCACTAGCCTGGCAACCAGGCCTCACATATGGAAACCGTTTAACTGTTATTATTAATATCCAAAAAAAAAAAAAAATCAAACTAATAACACATGCATGACACTGCCAAGACTCTGCTCAGGAGACAGAGGGAAAACACATACATACACAAACAGAGACTGTCTGCAATGTGCACATGCATGCACACACACATACGCACATGAAGACAAATGTACACACACAGACGCCTATTGGTTAAACAGAAAAACACGTTCCTAGTCAGTGGCCTATTAAAGTTTTAGCCTGCCTGCCCACTTTGATGGAAATAAAACTCTTTCATGTGTTTGGTTCAGAGGGTTTTTACACCTGGCTGTGGCTGAGGAGATGGACACACCCTCACACCCACCCTTACCACACACACACTAACACATTCACACACACACACACACACACACACACACAGACATATATACAAACACCGGAAGTGGGCAGGCACAACAAAGGCTGGCTGCTGCACAAGAAGTTAAACTTTTAAACAAGAACAAAATCTTTAACTTCCCCAAATGAGAAGCAGGGGTGGGGTGTGTTCTGAAAAGGGGAAATGGGAAAGTGTGTATCTGCGCTGGACTGTGTGATTTAGCAAGACGGGCCATCTAACCAGATGTGAACAGGCACAAATTTTGATTGACAGGAACTCCAAGCCTGGTGCAATTCTCTATTCTTTTAAAACTTTCTGAGAAGGTCCTGATTTTCTTTCTTCCCTTCTTTCTTTCTTTCTTTCTTTCTTTCTTTCTTTCTTTCTTGCCATGATTACGTTTTTCTCATCAACAATTTTGCTCAGAGATTTGGAAAAATGCTGACATTGCTTCACAACTGTTACAACAAAATCCATTAGGGCAAGCAACTACAGCAATGACCATCAACTATTTATCCTTAATAACAAAACCACCTATTTGGAAGTACAAATAAAAATAAACATGAAATAAAAAAAATAAATATGCATCATGCCGTAATGAACACTCAAAGTTCTAGCTTACTTCATCTCAAATGAAGTTTCACTATACTTAATTTTTTTTTTTATTGAGGGAAAACTTAAATAACAAGACAACAAACATTCTGCCTGTCAGGTGAGAAAAAAGGCCCTCACAAACTGTCCCGCAGCTCAAGAAGAAAGCAAAGAGAGAGAGAAGAGCTACATTCCTCTCCTCCTCCCTGTTGACTCTAATCTCTCCTTTAAAATGGCTCACACAAAGAACCAGCGCAGACTAGCTAATTAGCAACACTTTAGGCCTCTGCAGCTATTGTGTGCGTGGTGTGTATATATGTGTGTTCCTTGTGTGCACCCCAACTGTTTCCAGGGTAACTACTTGCCTAGCAGCCTTGTAAGCACTGCACATTTTGTCTTTACTCTTTACTTTTGCGCTCCCGTCTCTGTGTCCATCTCCTTCTCTGAGTACGGAGCAGAGGAATGAAGGAGTAAGGACTGAGAGAGAAGAGAGCAGACTGGGACAAAGATATGACGATTTCTGACCTGTGTGGGTGGGGGTTGTAAACCTATGCTCTCTGTTTGAGTGCCTTGCCCCTAATGAACTCTGAAACACTGCGTCTGAGCACATGTCAATTAAAACCAATTACAGCCGCGGTTTTCTGATAGAGAAAGCAGTAGATGGGGACCAATGTGAACAGACACGCACACACAGTCACACCCCAGTGTCACTGACCAGTAGAAGTAATGAGGTCATGCAGCTTTGCTCGCCGACCTACGACCTCTTAAAAAGGCCTCAGCCACCATGGCAATATCCTCTGAAGAGCGAAAGTCAACAATTGACTTTTTCGCCTGCAGAAAACAGAAACGTCTCCATGAAGAATGGCCGTCCATGCTCATATGTGAGTGTGTGTGTGTGTGAGTGTTATTACCTGAAAGCACAGTTAGCTTACCCTACCCAGTGTACATAAGTGCTTCCAAACACTCCCATGGCAACCAAACCCAACCTAACCCCTTCAGGTGCCCAAGGATGTGTGTATAACTCAGTCTCCACAACAGAGACAAGACAAACACACACACAAACACACACACACACACACACATATCCTTCTCCTGGTATCTTGTCTATTCTTGTCTCTGAGCCTCTCGGCTGGTTGGGTCAACCAACCGTGACTGCATCCATGCTGGCTGAGCTGGCCTGGTGGACCATGTCTACTGTCCGTCTACTCTTTATCCACAAGACTTGTAGCCTTGCAGCATGTTTTCTGGGAGCACCTTTGACGACAAACTTTATAATAATGTTGATTTTAAAGTTTAAGTCAAGTCAATGGCTGTGAAAATCATGACACATCTATTAGCTGTGAATTCAGAAACTTGTCAAACTGTGCCTCACCAACAATTCTTTGTAATTAGAGAGGGAAAATGTACATGGAGGTCACAAAGCAGAGAAATACAAAATCAAAGGAAGTAAAAGGACAAAAAAATCCCAAGGTCAATGGCCTTGCTGGATAAAGCAGTAATGAAATTTTATGCCTGTTCATAAATACAATATCTCAGCATAAGAATAAGGTCGCAATGTGTGAATATATGAGGAAAGGTAGTCATGTGAAATACATTAGTCACCAAGGTTATTACAGTTAACTAAATCTAAACTAAAAAATAAACTATGGTGAAAAAAATTAGACTTAAAGAGGAGAAAAACTAAGTGAAACAATATTTTATAATTCTGAAAAATTGACAAAAACAAAAAGATACAGGAAAAGTCTTTAGCTTTAGTCTTATTAAGTTTGGTCAAATTTGTCAACATCAAAAGTATGAGGAGGCATGAATGCACGTGTTTATTGAGACTGGCATGTCTAAACATCTGTGAATCAACTGCCTTCACAAAGTGCTGTGTTCGTGACGTAATACTTATTCTGAACTTATTAAATCTTGCCCCTGACGAATACCACTGTACTGTAATAGCAAACAATAAAACTAATACTAAAGCAAATACAAACTAAAAAATTTGGGCTGTCAGATTGGGCTCAGATTAGCAATTTATGTATTTTTAGCATCAGACAGAAATGAAAATTACATAAAACACTACTCTGAGTCTAAAGATAACATAACGTGGTAAATAAACAAGTAATAACAAGCACACAGGACCATTTAAAGTTGTTGGAAAGTTGTGACTTAAGGCTGCGGCATGCTAGCACTCCCTATTGCCAACCAGTGTTTAAGCTAATTAGCAGTGGGCGAGCTCTGCCCGTCTCTTCCTTGTTACCACATGAGACGTACACAAGAGACGTTTTCCAGCTGGCATCTGATTCCCTATCAAGTTACACTGGTAAGAATTGCTTTACATTGTTAATATGGATGTAAAAACTGTTGTGAAATGCGAAATGATAGCAATTTAAACATGCAATAAAATATATAATTAATCACCATTTACTATTGAAACTCAGCCATTCATTGCTATTAAAAAAAATAATTGTTTGACAGCCCAGCAAAAAAACAAACTTGTTTAAACACACATACCCACACACACACACACACACACACACACACACACACACACAAAAACCTTAAAAAATAAGAAGATCAATAAATAAATAAATGAAATGAGAAAACTAATTCTGGAAGCTAAATTAAACTAAACCGAATAAAAAATAAAGATAAACGCCATTTCAAATACAAAACAATAAATTCTCTGTTACATAACATCTGCATTGACAGGATAACAACATCCATTTGTAGCATTGTGTGAGTGTGTAAACGCAGGAAAATATGTACATGTCTAAAACGCAACCCTGAATATTGGCAGAAGTTTGACAAATTAATGGATGTTAAAAATGTAATTATTCACAAAATAATACCATGTAATAGCCTGTAATAATAAATACTAGTAGGTTCTTATATGGAGCATTCGACAGTGCAAGAAAATAGGGAAGTAAAAGTCAAAGGAGACAGATAAAGGGAGCTGCTGGTGCTTTTAAGACTCCTAGAGGAAGTGGGTGTTCTATAGGTCTCTTTGTATCACCGTGGTGACAGCGGTGGGTGTTCTGTGATGCTAGGCAACCCGACTTGCCCCTCCTCTGTCTCAGCATGACCTCTACTGACCTGTGAACTATACTGACCTCGGACTTAAAGGCGAAGGCCTGGCCCAGACCGAGGGAAAGCTTTTAGGAGGTGACAGCACTCAGAGCGAGGCCTGCGACTGATTTACTGGCCCGCACACACGACGGACGGACATACACATACACATACACACACACACACACACACACACACACACGTACAGGTTACGCATGCAGATAAGACATACAGACAGAATAATGACACATGCAGACACTTGGGACACAACACGTCATGCAGATGTACCAAACGCCAGCATAATGTAATTAAATCTCACTGCGACAAATGTGTCTGAAAATGACTTTTTCTTCACCTCCTCTCCCTCTTGTCTAACCACGCCTTCACCCCAGTTTCCTCTGCACCCCTGACCTGAAAGTGAACCCTAGCGGAGAGCTGGAGGTCAAAAAGAACATAACTGTCCCAGTGACCAACATTCACCTCTAATAATTTAAAGAAGGCCAAGCGGCCGAAGCTATGGAATAGTCTGTCTCAAAACCTCCCCACTTCCATTCATACAGGCGGTGATTACCGATTTCACAGGAAGCAATATGTTATCTGAATCACCAAGCATCTCTCATCATCTGTTAACATGCACACACACACACACACACACACCAATCTCATACATCTGTTTGCAAAAGCACCCCCAGCATCAAACCCAAACACACACTGTTGCACATGCCCGTACTGTACACACAATACGGCTATCTTTCATCAGTGTTGTGTATATCTGAGATCTGTATCGGTTCCCCCTGATCTCCAGTCATCACTGTGGCTCCTTAATTACACCCTTCATTAACTCACATCAGCTCTGTGCGTGTGTGTAACTGTGTGTGTGTGTGTGTGTGTGTGTGTAGCTCTGTGCATGTGTGTGTGTATGTGTGTGAGAGAGACAGAGAGAGAGAGAGCAGAAAATAGGAAGCACAGAGGAAAAAATAGATTATAACAAATTGAGGGTAGGGATCGAAGCTCCAAACCAATTTCTAAAACTGCCTTTTCACAACCAGCGTTTCTTTCAAGCCTTTGGGGAGACTGCTACAATCTGCCTCTCACTTTCTATTTGCACATAAGAACGAGTTAAGGGCAAGTGAGAGAGAGAAAAAGGGAAAAAAAGGCCTCCCTGACTACGCTGGTAAGCCGACCTATGAGTATCAGTCCTAAGAGGAAACGGCACCTTTTTGTCACCAACTCTCTCTTTCCTCTCCCTCCTACTTTCCCCTCTTCTCTTCCCGTCATCACCAGCCACGACTACTGTAGCTGCTGGAACAGCAGAAGCAATTAATTGATGGCGAGGGAAAAGGCGGAGACAGAAATGGGTGAGAAAAAGGGGAGAGGGTAAGTGACAGCGCTCAAAGTTCAGACTCGCAAAAACAGGAAAAAAAAAAGAAAAAAGAGGGGATGAGAGATGTAAAGAAAACGAAAGAATTGAAGACACCTGGTTCTCGTCAGAGCACCCTCCACCCAGCCACACACACACACATGCACACATATGCACACGCACACACAAACTTTGAGGTTTGTTAGGATTTATCCTGCTTACATTTCTCCTCTGCTATGCATCATTTCATGTCTACACCCGTGCCCGGCACCTCAACAAAGTGCCACACACTCTCTACTGCACTCTCACTTTTCCACCTCTCCTTCCTTTCGTCCTGTAACTCCACTCTTTGTTTTCCCTCCCTCTCCTCCTCCCTTCTCTCTCTCCCCTCCATGATGGGGCAGAACTGGTCTTCGCCCCCTCTTCCCTTTCTTCCACTCTCTCTTCCCTCCTTCCTGCTCTGTTCTTTCTGGGGAGGCAGACAGGCCACATTCCACAGGGAGGCCCAGGCGCCCTTCTCTGACACGTCTCAGCGTTACACCCCTCCCTCATCCCTCTATTCCTCCTCTCCACCCTACTGTTGCCCCCCCACCCACCCACCCCCAACCCCAATGTGCTGCGTCTTTGCCCCTCCTTTTACCTCAGTGCTCTCTGGCTGCATGTCCCATCGCTCCAGTTCCTCCTCTGCTTTCTCATTTGGCTGCTGTCCATCTACAATATCTACCTGTGACCCTCTTAAATCATTTAATTTATTAATTCATCTATATGTAAATCTATCCATCTATCAATCGATAAGCAAAACAAAAATACTCAATGAGAGGAGGACAGAGTCAGAAAAAGATGGAGACACTGAGAGCAAGACAGAAGACAGAGAGAGGCTGGCGGAGGGGTTTGACGGCTAGAGATGGCTGTGATTTCTCTCAGATTCCCAAGGGGCCCGAGGAAAAGACGGCTTTGTGTTCTGACAACACCGTGCTGTCAGGAGTTCTGTGTGTGTGTCTTTTCTGCTCCAGTGGGTACTGGCACTGGTGTTTAAGCACCAACACTAGTCTGCACTACGCCTTCAGGTGAGAGACTCAAGCGTGGAGGAGAGAGGAACAACAGGAGAAGGAGCAGGGGAAAGAGGTAAATCCAAGACTTTCAGGTTGAAAAATGAGAGCAGGTTCTTACACAATATTGGCAGGTAACCAGTGTGTCACTATAGCGGCTGTCTGTATCTGCCAATATTGATTTTGTGAGTGGTGGACACAAGCTGAAAATACAGCCTCTTGGTCACCCAGCAGTATTTCACCAAAGCTCGATTAACTTGAGTAGCGATGGGACAAGGGACAAAAATTAAGGTCTTATACACAAAGATTCTAAAAGTATTTGCAGGTTTTAGAAAAGAAGATGAGAAAAGAACATTTTAAATTTTTTCTTGAAGGTAATTAGATTTACAAAATAAATCAATCTGTCTTTGATTGAAATGTCAGTATGAGAGACAATAAATTGTTTGGGACAATTTCTGTTAAAGAGGTGTGACTAAAATAACATATCTTAACATGGTATAATTTTGTTACAAACCCTGTTATACATTAATTAACAAGTGGACACACAACATAACCACCTATACTGAACTCATTTTTACTTTTTGAAGGCCTCAATTTTAAGATAAATTATTCAGGACAGTTTTTACTTAAATGTAGTAAATATGAAGAAAAAGTGCAAAAAGAGGAAGAGGAAGAAGAAAAGGAAAAATCAGCTGGTTGCGATATCAGAGCACAGCCACACTACAGTGTCTCACTGGGAGAGAACTCCCGTCCCATTCAAGGGGTGAGGAAGAGTGAGGAAGTAGGTGGGGGTGGGGGATAGAGAGATGTGTGACGGCAAGCAAAGGCCTGTTATACTGAGCACAGATGACAGGAATATATATTTATGGAGGAACCACCCTACTGACAACATAAGAACGTAAAATAAAAGGAGGTTCTAAAGAAAAATAAAGAGTATACTATCAAATTTGTACATTTCTTCTTACTTATAATTCTACACTGGAAAGTTATCAATACATCCTACAATAAATGAGTAACGGCAAAGGAAATATATCCAGAAAATGACAAACACAAGCTCATATACTTTATATTTTGCTTACTTAGCACTCAATCGTACAGCGAAGGAGCCATAAACTAGCGAAAAGCTGTAGTGGCAGAAATCATAACAGTGCCAGAGTTGGAGAAAAATATCCGTAGCACAGGAAGGACACACCTCTGCCTTCTGACAGCTCAAATTGTTTCAATCTGTGCAAATTGAATTCAACAGAAACTTTAAATAGAGAATATCTACAATAAACGACTGTATTTTCTGCTACGTATGTGGTTGTAACAGTTTTGGTGAGGTGAGGGCTGGGATCTGGAGGAAAGGTTGCGATCTCCTTTCATGGTCCACAGCGGACAGAGGGGGGAAAAAGAAGTACAGTGAGGGAGAGAGGAAGAGAAAAGATGGAAAGAGAGAGGGAGGTATGTTTGTGGTTGGTAACCCGCTCGAGAGAGGAAATACCAGCGTGTGCACACACGTACACACATATACACACACACAGGTGCAAAAACATAGAGAGCGGAGACACGTCCGAGAAAATAAAGACTTGCTTTGTATGAGCTACAGGTTTGGTGTTTATGCATGTGCATTTGTGCATAGCTCTGTGTGTGTGTGTCCTGGGATGAAGGTTGCTGAGGAAGCAGGGTGAGGATGCAGTCAGAGGAAGGAGGGAGAGGAGGACAGGAGTGAAGGGCCTTGAGTGTTCTTCATTCACCTAAGGCTCCATCATTATAATTAGGGGGAATAATTTTAGCAGCAGGGAGGAAACCCTGATTTTTTTCCCCCCCTGGGTTTCCTCAACTAGAAACTCAGCTGGTGTCTGAAGACCCAGAACCCACACTGACCCTCTGTGATGGAGCGAACACCACACACACACACACACACACACACACACACACACACACACACACACACATGCAATCAGACATACACACAGAACCAGAGCAAGAGTTATAAATATTGACTACATGTTTATACAGCCAGTCCATAAATAGGAGAATTTATTCCCACCTAATCTGTTCATCAGTTGCAGCAAATGCCACCTAAGTGACTG
>JAQFJA010000012.1:19295938-19313821 GCA_029874485.1 Naso brachycentron | reverse complement strand
GAGCTCAAGTGTAAAAACGTTCTGACCACTCTTTGCAGTAACAGCCTTTCTTCTGAATGTATTGTTCTTTTGAATAAAACTTCCATTTCACTTCATGTAATAAATACGCTGCCTATAGCTTCAGATCCTGCCTTTTTACACCATAAACAATAGATTATCCACACACTTCACATACTAAAGTATTTAGAGGACAAAACCTTACATTAATATAGCTAACTTGCTGACACTAACCTTATACACATGCAGGTAAATAAATCAAATCATCTTTAAGCTGTGGTAAACCATTTCTTTTTAATGAAGACTGTATTATACCACTGACATGTCAAAGCAAGGAGACAAACTTCCTGAAAATAACAACATATGCTTTGACGTGAAGTAAACATGACTTCAGCCTGTAAAGAGGGACAATGAAAACCAAGCAAAAGCAGTCAAGCTTTCAAAGGGATGGGCATTTTACGGCACTTTGAGTATGGTAAAATGTTTATAACCCTCAAAAATTAAACACAATATTCTTTTAGACAACTCAGGTCCTTTGAAATTCATTCAAATGCTTTAACTTGTTCTTAGCTTTTGGAGAGCTGTCTTGGTGTTGTGAGTAACACTTGTGGATTCTAATTTAGGCTGGCTTTCCCATTTTGTAAATTCCTTCACTGTGGGAATGGTCTAATGTTTACACAGGGGGTCTGGAGGGCTAATGAGGTGAAAAGGGCACAGGGCAAAGGACTACTTTACTGTTAATGACTCAAATCTGGTGTAATGCCACAGAGAACAAGGACTTATCTCAGCAGGTGAAGAGTTAACCCAAGAGAGAGCAGGAAGAGGGATGCGAGGGGTGGTGAGAAATGAAAAGGTGAAGAAGTACAAGTAAGCATGGATGGTGGTATGGATGGAGGTGGGGAGGAAGAGTAAGTAGAGAAGTGAAGAAAACAGCTAACAAGTGAGGACAAGAGAAGGAGGTCATAATGAACAAAGATGAAGAAGAATGAAAGGAAATTAGCATTCGTGTGTGAGTGTGAGATTAAATGAGAGTGAGAGCTGTGACAAAAGATGCAGGAGAGGCAAAGAGATAATGAAGTAGCTTGAGGGCAGTCAGGTCGCTATTAGACAACATAACAGAGTGATAAAAAATTCAGCTATGATGATTCAGATTGCTCTTTGACTCTCTCAAACACAACCCTGACCTTTCATCCTGAGGCTTCACTGGTAGAAATCTTGTCTCAACAGCTAATTTTCAAACCTATTTCATCCCCTGCATTGAAAACATGTATATATTAGGGATGCACAGCATTTAAAGCTACTGATAAATTATTGAAAATAATCCTTTTTTAAATAAAAGCCTGAAGATGCTGTAGCAGCTGTTTGATATTCAATATCATACAATATCGCAATAATATTGCAAATGATGGCTAATGTCACGATATTCGATAATATCAAATATCGGCCCAAGCTTAGCAATAATATGAATCCATAACTGCTTCCTGCAGTATGCATCTTTAAAGTTGGTTTGCAACCCACTAGCAATCACAGAGAACAAGAAGAGGAAGAAGAAGTACTAGTACAATACAGGAAGAAAACAAACACAGAAGAAGAACAAGTGCAGCAAGCTGTGGTCATGCTCTTTATCTCACACTGCTGGGTTTGTGTGCATGTGTATTCAACAACTGTAATAACCTTAAACTTGGCTGCCAGCATAATACAGGCTACAAAACCACATATTTTAACCATGTAAATAATTAAATAATAAAGTGTGATTTGTATTTGATTACCCGTGGGACATATAAGTCAAATCTGCACTATGTATTTCAAAATTCTTTAAAAACTGGTTGTTAACATAAGGCGAGGAGACCCAACAAAATGCAAAGTTAGTTTTAAAGTATCCAATGAAAAATGAATTAATTAAGGAAATTAGAAGGCCTTATCGCTTATTTGACAAACAATGATTGCACATCTAGATCCATAACCATCAACGTTAAATAAAGGTTAAGAGTGTCAATGAAGAAAACTATTTAAGAAAGCAATAAAGCCCTCTGGGTCATTCTGCTTGCACTTTTCAGAATGTTAGTAAGCTAAATATCGTAATAATTTAAATATACTTTATCTGAATTATGTATTATTATGTTTTTTTTACATCCCTATTCCATACAGAGCCAAACGCACACACACACACGCATGTTTGTACAGCTATCTTTGTGGGGCCTTTACATTGACTTCCATTCGTTTGTACAGCCTAACCCAAACCCTTAACCTAACTCTAACATTAACCAATATATGCCTTAGCCTAACCTTAACCTAACCTCAATTCATACTTTACCCCTAAACCGAAGTCTTCCCCCTAAAATTTAACGTTAAAGTTGTGGGGTCCGAGATTTTGTCCCCACAAAAATTGTCAGACCCCACACCATGAGTGAAAATTCAGGTTTCAGACCCCACAAACAAATCCAAAACACACACACACACACACACAGACACGCCTGGGTACAACTAAATTAAAAAGTACCCATTCAACTCATAAACTGAGGCTTTGTAATGTTACAAAGAGCCCATATGGGGTCTGGAGCTGAGTCACAGCAAATACAACAAAGGATAAAGGTCTCCTTGGCATTCCTTCCACTCTCCTTATTTCTCTGCAGCAGCAAAAAGAAACAGTGTGAGGCAGCACCCCTCCGTACTGCACCACAACAATTACAAGTACCGAAAAGCAGAACAGCAGGGAAGTTTCACACCTGTTGTGCTCTGCAGTGTAAGTGATAAACTGAGGTTTCTTTATATGAAGCGTTAGCTCACACAATTTAAACAATGTCAAAACTAGTCAAAATATTAAATGAAGCCCCTCAATATCTGTGGCAAAGGTGAGAAATACATTACATTTCATCAGAATGTGACAACATTAGAACAATACATCAGCTGGAAATGATCACTTCACTGGCAGAGTAACGTCAAGTGGATAAGGCAAGTATGAAATGAAATACTCCAACTACTGTATCCACAGAGTGATTAATACCTTCATTCTTGTTAACCACAATATTTGCTAAGTCAGTGAGATATTACTCAGTAATGACTGGACTTCATTACAAAACTGACAAGAGGATTATTTTTCTTCTGATCAGGTCAACGACTGTCGTTCAGACACAAGAGCGACACACGCAGAGAAATAAAGTCAAGATCCAGTTTCGGGAGAACAGTAGCACATGTGCCATTATTTAGCCCGCCAAGAACTCTTCTGACAGCTGTTCTTTATTATCATAAATGACACAGAAAAGCAGCAAATCCTCACATTAAAGAGGTTAAATGTTTACTTTATTTGTAAAATGAATGAAACAATAAAGCGATTATCAAAACAATTAGCGATGAATCAGACTACTTGAGTGTTTGTCAGACCCTGATGAAGACCTGAATATGTGTTGGTCTGTTTTGTTTGCCTGAGCTCATGAATAAATAACATTATTTTTTTCACTGCAAGACGGAGTGCTGTAGTTTTTTTTCCAAGAAACTCTGAAAAGACTTCTTGGATACCCCATTTTTGTGCTTTGACCTGCCAACTATAGAGCACCTGTAGGAGAAACAAAGACCCATCCGAACCAGTGCTGCGCTTCCTCCTCCTGTGTTAATTTTTGCAGTTACTGAGGAATGGTTTATCTATTGATCGATCAATCGTTGCAGCCCTAGTGTGTACGTGTGTGTATTTTCAAACAGGAGTACTCTGCACTTTGCCAGTGACTCTGATGAGGACAGTGAAAAACCGATGATCAAGGGAGAAGCTGTGTTTCTGTGTGTGTGTGTGTGTGTGTGTGTGTGTTTAGGGTATGTCTCTGCACACCTCCCTGCTTCAGTACAGCCTCGGGGCTGTAACTGTCAAAGAGCCTGCAGAGTGTTTTGAGTTGCTTGATTCCCAAAAGTACAACACAGCAAGCAAGCCTGCCAAACAGCATCCAACCTGCCAGCAGCTTTGAACTGAGGAAGCCAAGTTGTGCGCTGTCACATTACCCCTTGGCCAAAGGAGGACTTTGATCACTCTTAAATGTATGCTCGGGCCACAACAATCAGTCATTGATAGGTTATCAGCAGATTTTATCAGGTGATAAATGTATACAGCCTCTCACTGTTGCAGTTATCCTCATAATGTAAATCATGACATTCATGCATTTGTTTTACGGGATGGTATTTTCACGAATCAGCAGCATTATTGGACAGATTATGAAACTGTGCTCAGCTTAGTTACAAAGTTTTATATCAACAAACCAAGATAATACCAATTAATTCTGATAAAAAGGATTGATGATTTAAATGCACTTCATGCGGCTTCATCACAGACTAAACAGGTTATAGTTGCCGGAGCAGTCAGCCAAAGACACATTGCTTTAAATCTGAGAGGGTTAGCAGTGATTGACAGCGAGAAAAAACAACAACATACATACAAATAGTCTTTTTTTTTTAAATCTTAGCACAAAAACAACCGAATGTGGATAGCATTTGGAGAAATTTAGATGTGACTTGATTCTGGATTGTTTTGGTCAATACTTTAGAAGTATTGCCCGCCAAAGTCAAAATGCATAACAGAACAGTGTTAATGGACAGAGAGTCTTCACTGCATTTGTGTTTTGATGAACATTTAATTAAATGATTTGTCTTTCCTAAATGTAAAAACATCTGCTGTGGCTACATCATATCATGCAAAACAGCATGCAGGCACTTTAAATAAAATAGGGAAAAGTTGTCTGGTCTCTCTGAGTCTGTTGCCGTAGGTCTGACCTAGTTAAAACACAAACAACCGATCATTTCTTCCCCGCTTTTCTCCCCACTCTCCCAGGTGAGACGAATGTCAGAGAAAGAACAAAGGTGAAGAAGAAGAAAGAAGCATTCGGTCTTCTTTTCTGAGAAGGCATTTTTTGGGGGAGGGAATGTGAATGTGTATGTGTCCACCTAGTGTGTCTCACAGCTAAGGCCCATTTTAAAGCTGAGCTGCTGCACATCATTCCTAAATCGCTTACATGTTTCGGATTTATTATACGTAATTTATTACAGGTCATGCATTGCTGAATAAGCATGTGCAACTGTAAATTTTCGCCGGAAAAATAAGGGTCAGACATTTTTTAGTACAGACACAAAGATCCCCAGCCGAGATTTTCCAGGTCGAGGAACAGTTGTGCAGCATGAATAGTTACTGTATTTATGAGACAGAGTAAGAAGGAGAGTCTAACACAGCCAGGCTGTCTGGGACAAAATATATTATTCACATCCACTGCAGCTGCAATCGAAGGTAACAAGTGGAGAAAAAGGAGATGAAGGGATATAAAATAAAGAGCAGGGACACTTCACCTCTCTACAAGAAGCTGGAGAGAGAGAGAGAGAGAGAGAGAGAGAGAGAGAGAGAGCACCAAATGTCAAGTAAGGAGAACAAGATGAAAAGAAACAGAGAGGCGCAGATACTCAAACCGAGAAAAGATCAGAGGCAAGTGAAACTGAAACTAACACAACAAGCTCTGCTGTATATGTGCGCAACACTATGGAAAGCTGTTTGAAATAACTGTTACTAATTTGCCATGCGTCTTTCGGCAGGGCATTCATGGAAGTTTATGTAATATGAATGACGACTACCAACTGCAGCCCTGAAACTCGAAACGTTGAGTAATGTATTTGTCATGCCACAGTTGTTGAGCAATTCGATGCAGAAAGGACTGAGATGCCAGTAACGTCATTGTACTGCAATTACTGCTACAATACTGGTTGCTGGGGGGGGTGGAGGCAAACGTTCAAAATATTCTCGCTACAAAGTCGAGTGTGTGTTTCTGTGAAGGTGAGATTTGGGAAAAAAACAAAAACTGAGACCTGAGTGTTCAGAGGCGCAGTGAAAAGTTGATCTGAAAGTCCTCTGACCCATATTCACTTGCAATTTTTTTTTCTCTGATATGACCTGTAGTCAAATCAGTAACTCATTCAAATACACGATGCAAATTCCTCATGACAGTAAATATCACAGAGATAAATATTATTCTGAGGAAGTCACATCAAATTGCCATTTTCGGATACAGGAATTAGGACGCAACGTGACTAAGAAAAGGGCAAAGTAGACACGAGTCTATTTCACAGCAGAAGGTTGACTGTTTATTTATGATTATTTTATTGTCTACACCATTGCGAATGATTGTTTATGTTACAATGTTGTTCTTCCCAAGTTCGGGGCTCTGGTATGATGCGTGTTTGTTTATAATATATTTTTCAATAGTTTATAACCTTTTTATTTTCTGTTACTGTTCGTTGTTTTGCACTGAAATGCCAAGAAAAATGCCTTGTATTTGAAAACTTACTTGGCAGTAGATTTGATTCTGATCATGGACACATCAAAATGAAATGGAGCCATAATCAATGTTATTAGTTACACCTGTGATTTTCTAAAGCTACGCTCATGCAACAAAGTCGTCTAGTCGCCATAATAATTGTGAAAGCAGCAAAAGAGAAATTCTGCTGACAGAATAATCAACGACACAGGAGAGCGATGTTTTCGTTTCTCTTTGATATTTAAAACTGTTTTTCTTCAGAGCATAATCACAACTGTTTCCTAACATTAACCAAGTGTAGGCCTGGGCGGTACAGCTGAAAAACCAATCACCATTGTGAAGTTTCATATTGGTCGATATCGATAATTATTGATCATGTAGGTTGAGACTGACAACTTGTGCATTCTAAGGGGTGGGAGCAGCTAAGGTGATAAAATGAGAAAATATCACAATATTTTTGACCATATACCTCGACACTGAGACAGTATTGTGAAGGTGACTATTGGTGATTTCATAAAATATGAACCCATTATATTTTTTGGTAAATAATCATCAGTAATGTGGATAACTGCGTTAAGGTAAACAAAGAACTACGAGAACAGCCTGGTAAGTTCATGAAAAACACATCATTTTACTATAATGAAGCATTTTCAACCAGGAAAAGGCAACACTAATGCCATATCATGATAAAACAGTTTCCAAAATCTCTCACGATGTCTTGTCTCTTATCACAATGCGATACAATATCGGTATACTGCCCAGCCCTAACCAAGTGTTTACTATTGTAGCATGATGAGGACGATAATAAATGGTCATTTTAACTTAGATCCCAATGTTAGACTAAACCTAATCCATTTGTTTTTGTGCTTAAGCCTAACCAAAGTCGTTGTTTGGTACAGGCACATAAAAATAATCTTTTGCTGCAGATGGGGACGTCAAATGAAAAAAATTTTTTAAAAAACAAATAAGAAATTTGAGTCCAGTTTTCAATAGTTAATGTACTTGTGTGAAGCACCAGAACACTCTTGAACACAATAATGCATACATGCACACACACACACACACACACACACACACACACACACACACACACACACACACACACACACACACACAAAGAGAGACAGGTAGAGTCACATGAACTAATTACCAACTGAAAGGCCAATTAACTTCAGATTAGAGTTCAATCTCAAGACATAAAAGGGCCTTAATTCTTTATCAGGCTGAACAGCAACAACAGCACAGTTACAGCCGTCATTAAGAAAAGACAGACTCTCCATTCACCTCTCCTCACATCCCTTCAGTCTATGCTGAGTGCAGAGGGTCAATACCATTTTAGCGCTCAACGAATCATTTATCTGCCCCTCTGGCACACTGGAGAATTATGAGCATGACCATGCATTTTAACGCTGTACTGATGTAAATGTAAAAAGTGGAGGATGGCTGCCAGACTGGATAAGAGTGCTACAACCTAAAAAAAAAACAACAAACAGACAAAAATTCTGCAGTAGAATGAGATTCCTACGGGTGTCTAATTTAGTTTCACTTGATGATGATGAACTTGCAAACTCAGAGCCCGTCGGCTGCATTCGTCGTCTGACTTTCGGTAGACAGTGATACAGCCTCTGGGGGCAAACTCCATTATTCTTGGGCTACCGCTGGAGGAGGCGAATTTCCTTCTCTGCGTGCCGCTCCCTGTTTACAGTCTGACTATTTACAGTAAGCCACAAGAATGGAGTTGGGGTTGAGAGACCACATCTGCCAGCAGATCTTTTCACAAGTAGCCAGTTTACACACCGTTAAGCGTTAGCTGTTAATGATGAAGATTACAAAAGACTATAACCGGAAACCAGGGCTTTTCCAGTACCAAGATCACCCTACCTTGCCTACAGACTGTACATTCAGTGAATGTAGAGTCTGTTTATAGAGACTAATGAACTTGTTGTCAACTTTTGCAAAACTTTACAAGAGAACATCTTGATTTCCAAACCCAGAATACAGCGGATAAGGCCATAAATATTAATAAAAGCTGTGAAAATCAGAGGAATCTTGCTGCAAATTGAAATGCATTTGATATTTCATCACTTAAAAGTGTTCTGCATTTGAAGGGTTTCAGTTCATTCCTTTTAAAAACATGCAGCAGATCTTAGATCTCCACAGCAGACCGCCCTCTAAGAATATTTGAGGAACATGTTTGTGGTTTGACGTTTGGTTAAAACTAGATCAAGAGAATTATACATCTTAGCGTTTCGAAATGTGCAGTAGAACTAGTTGGACAGCAATCGCTTTGTTGCTGCACAATCAAGCAAAACAAATATTGTGCAAAAGAAGACAAGACAGAGATGGAGTATTACAGAGGTGTGGTTCGAGACTGAAGGAGCAGACACACGAGGCCACATCGACTGGTTTGATCCACACTGATGAAGCTTCGATTTAGTGTGAGTCAGCAGTAAGAAGGTACTGAAGGATGAGCAGAAGTGAGAAGGACAAACCGAACAGGAAGACAGAGGAAATACAGAGAAATAGATCACAGAGAGAAAACAGAAGGAGAGAGAGGAAAGGAGCGAGAGAGAGAACAGCAGCCTCTCTGTTTGTTTGTCAGACTGAGCTCCAGAGATAAAAGGCGTTTCTCTGTAGCCGCTTCAAATCTCTCTCTCTTTCTATCTCTCTCATTGTTCTCTTCATCCTCTCTAACTCTCTTTCTCCCCATTCTTCTAAGCCCCGAGCTCCTCGACTGCTGCCACCACAGAAATATTCACCTATGACGAGAAGCGTTTAAATGCTTCTGCTTTGAAATTCAGCACTTTGAGTCACCAGTGGCTCTCCTGTCAGATCTCACCCGTCGGTAACACAAGGCTCTGAGACAGGAGGGCATAAGAGGCTTTACAGAACCTAAATGGGATATTTAATTCACAAGAGCTGAAACGATTGGTCGATTAATGACTTGTTTGTCACTACACTCATTATTCAAAATGGTGCCACAGTATTCTCCCAAACAATTGAAACAAATGGTGACCAAGTCTCAAACGTAAAAAAAACAAAACAAAAGTTTTCCAAGTGTCCTGAAGCCCCAACATGCCAAGTTGGTTTAAAAAAAATCACAGATGTCGTGTGGTGTTCGTGTATGTTTGTGCGAGCAAACATACATGAACATGACTCCCATCTTAGGAGCTACAGACTACAGTGAACAGAGACGCTAAAAACATGGCATCAGTGGTGTTTTTCAAAACAGCTTAACATGTTGAGGCTTCAGAACACTTAGATTACTTTAGATGAGCGGCATGGAGGCATTTTATGGTTTTATTATGTTTTTTTTTATGCGTTTGAAACTTGGTCACAATTTGTTTCAATTGTTTGGGAGACTACTGCAACCCCTGTCTCCTGTTAAACTCCAGCAGCGTTTTGTGGACTAAAAAAAATTCACCCAACCTTCGATCGGCATGAGGGTGAGTAGATTATGACTGAATTTTCATTTTTGGGTGAACTATCCCTTTAAATAACTGATGTTTTCCCGTCTAAAGTTTCAGTGTGTTGCTCTTCAGGGTAGCTTTAAATGCCACATTTTGTCATGTAATTTGAGGACTTGTTGGTCATCATCAGGTCATCACTTGGAACATCTGCTAATTAAAACTTTTCAGAGTGATTTCAAAGTCTTCTCGCATTTCCCATCAGTGGTTCGTCAGTATTGTCGTAGCTGTAGACCTAACTTTGCCTGCACTCTTGTATGCATGGCAAGTATTGTTTTTTACATTGTGCATCTGTGTCCTGGAGACATGCTTTGTAGCAGGAACTACGGCAGAAATAGTTTTGAGTACTTTGCCAGGTGTTCATACATATTTGGAAAGAATTTTGAGGCAAAAATGTCTCATTATTTGGAACAGATAAATGATTGGTTGTTTGGCAAGAAAGTCTGTTTGTCTGTGGACAGTTTTGTTAATGGGAAAGTGTCACAACTGGCAAGATGCAGTCGTGAAGCTTTACAGCTGTAAAGCTGAGTTTAAGATCAAGAAACCAAGGACAAATGTGGAGATAGATGTGGTCCAACCTTATAGCCTTGTTAAAACCATACTGATCACATGAACAACTGGCTTGTTAAGTCAGAGTATTTATGCCCCTTTAAAAAAATGGCTACTGATTACTCATTTGCAAAATTTGCTTGTGTTCTGTGCAGTTTTTCTACTTTTAAAAATAAAAAATCCAACACAATAAAATTGAAAGCCATTATTTATCTCACATCAGCTCATATTTATTTCGTACTTTATTCCTTCTGTCTCTTTCTTTTTTCTTTTTTTTCCTTAATATCCCTTTATCTTGCTCTCTCTTCCCGTTACTTTAATGCCACTGTCATGTCACCTTCTGGCTTTTTTCTCTCTTTAGTTTCTCATAACGCTTCCCATTTTTCCCTTACATTACTGTATTTATTCTGCATCTTCATTCATCTCTCTCTCTCACTCTCACTCTCTCGATTAGACAGTTTTATTGTGGAGAAAAGCAGAGTGCAAATGGCCATTAGTGAATGTTTTGCTCATCCCTTCTCCAAATTCAAAATGACAGCCCTAGTGATATGCTGCTAACTTGTGTGTATTTGTGTGTGTGCACCTTCCACCCGCTCTCTTCATGAGCTGTCTATTATCTAAACCAAATCAGAATAAAATATGGGGCTACAGGCTGCTAATGGGTGCTCCTTGTGTGTGTGTGTGTGTGTAAATGACAACCATATAAAACTATGTGCAGAGGCGATTGGCCTGGTGGGTTTTCTTAAGTGATGGACAGCTGGGAGGTCTAATCCCATCAGAGAGTTGGTTAGTCTGTCCTTCAGGGCCCGCCCCTGTCTACCAAGTGGGCCCTGATTGGATGATGTGACTCCTAAAGTCAGATGGATTGGATTGCTGGAGGCAGAGAACAAGTGAAACGGGAAGAGAGAGAGAGAGAAGGAGGGAGAGTTTGAAACGCAGAGAGAAAAAGATTGCAAGATGAAATCTGAGAGTGAGATTGATGGATAGATTTCTTTGCAGTGGGAAAATATTCATTTGAGAGAGACTAATAGGGAAACCTGAGACACTAAGAGATAGACAGGAGAAAAGTAACTGTAAATTTAGATGGATCATTTAGCTCAAAGGGAGATAAATATGGATTTAAATAAATGATTCAGCTTGGGGATATCGCCTGCAAATTGGGGTGAGTGGGTGGTTAAGTTCTGGTACTTTTGAGTAGGTTTTGAGCAAGGAAAGGGAAGTCGAGTGGAAGAGTGTTGTAATAAACTAAAAGCTTATTCCAAAGTCTGAATATTGGTTTATGCTGCACCACAGACCAAAAAGCTCAGAGAGTGGTTTTTGTTTCTTTCCTGGTTTGTTTTTAAGTCTCTGGGTAGGGATTAGGTTATGAAAGAACACACAGTTATTGTCTAAGTCTTTTATGCGATGCATCAAAATTGCACCATGCTGTAACTTATTAAAAACTGTGATTCAGGTCTCATGCTGTTCCTGTTTTATTGTTCCGTGTGTCAAGCAACCACTCTGAGGTCTGACTTGGCAGGAAAAATCTCCTCACCTACCGACAGTTAAACACTGCATATATAATAGCTACAAAAAAAGAAAACCAATCTTAGCCTCAGTTGAAACTCTATATATTATCTATAAACTATCTATATTAAAACCTATATCAGTTTGGTTTTAATTTATCCCACCTGAGCAATTTTGACAAAGTCATCTGTCTTCAGTGATGGCAGCATAACATGATGTTGGATAGCATGTTGTTTGCTAGTTAAGTTAGCCAGTTTAATGTTAGCTGGTAATCTTAGCTTGTAAAGTTGTAGACATAGGTGCATATAGCTTGTGTTAGAGGGCTGTGTTGGGTGTGCAGGTGCAGAAGAAGATGGGCATGGTTCTGAAACACCAGAACACCCTGATTAGCATCTTGGTAACGTGAGCCCAGCTGAACAAAACGAAGGGGTTGACCTCTGTAGACTGGCCTCATGTCAAAAATCACACACAACATTATATCAAAATCATGTCCTTTTCTTTGATAAGTTAGGTCATAGGTCATGATTCCTGCTTGAAAAAGTTTCTGATACGAGTCAATTGCTAATTACAACTTCTAATTGTGGGGCGCCCCGGTGGCTCAGTTGGTAGAGCGAGCACCACATGTACAAAGGCCAAGTCCTCACTGCAGCGGGCTTGGGTTCGATTCCACCCTACGGCCCCTTGCTGCTTGTTGTTTCCTCTCTTTTCCCCCATTTCCTGCCCAATTCTTCAGCTGTCCTATCAATAAAGGCACAAAAAGCCCAAGTATTATCTTTAAGAAAAACAAAACATTTTTTGTTGTAATTGGAAGATGAGCAAAACATTTACGGTGGCTACATAGGTAAGTGGTATGTTGCATTCAAAAGAAAAATCTCCACTAAACCAGCAGAACCAACTATAAGTTAGCCTGAACAGACACAATGTAGTTATGAGGGCAGGTCAGGCCACCAAGTATCTGCTCTTATCTTGGATGAAAGAAATTCAGAATTGTAAAACATTATGTAAGGGCTAAAGAATGATGCTCACTAACTCAGAGGGGTCACTGGATTATTGACACCCTGACAGCCACTGCAGGGTCTAATGATAGGTCAAAAACAATGCAATGCTTGTACAGCTTCTTTTTGCACATTTTGCTATGTGTGCAGATAACTGCATATATGAAAACAACATTATGCTAACAGACATAGAGAAGCACAACATAGGTAATAGGGATGCAGGTGACCAGTCAGTTTACCATTTCAACACCCCCTCCCACACTAGTCATCCCCAGAAATACTAGTCGGTTAATAATTATTGAATTAATAATGTAGAACACTGATTAACTGTTGCATCTCAATGTTACGCAGCCAGCCTTCACTGCGGGCAATTTCCCCTTCCTCCTCCTGCATGCTCCAGCAAGTGGAGAAGTCAAACTTCAGTGTGTGTCAGCTGTGTAGCTGTGGATAGATAGATAGATAGATAGATAGATAGATGGATAGATATTTGGACGTAAACCTGCTAGGCGAGCGAACTACTAGTCATCAGACAAGTATTAACAACATTTGCCACTCCATCCCACAGACGCTGTGATTACAACCGATCAGAAAAGATAACGCAACTCATCAGTGAAATGACTGCATGTGGAATACTGCCACTATGTTTGTTGAAGGCAAAGGCTCCCGCAAGTTAACGCACTATATCAAGCGTGAATACACGGTATCGAGTCGTCGTATGATCGCACAACAGCAACATCCCGACTTGAGCTCAACCTCATGCTTTCTAACGTGCCCAACCTTAGTAATAAATGGTGCAATGTGCCCCATGTTACAACTGCCTTTAGATTATCGGTTTGGTAACATCTATCGTCTTGAAGACTGTTTAGGCTAAATGGCTCCTAAGTACATGCAAAACTTTCATATTAAACATTCAAACCTTATTCATCAAATTGTGCTCAGTTAGAAGTGTTTTCTTGCTGACAGACTAGTTGACGAGTTGCAATTAAAACTTCCTTTTAACTGTCAGGGAAATTAGTCGCCACCTGTATCCCTAAAATGTACCGAAGAAATTGTCAAGTACTCTTCACTGTCAAAAAACAGTGAGCTCTGCACACTGTTGATCCTATCTAAAACTCAAAATTCATGACTTTTGTGATGTTCTTCCTTATCACTGTATGATCTACAGCTCAGCTCAGGTAAAAGGTGACTCAACATTGCATTATTTATGATGAATACTTTGGAGGATACACTGGGTGTTGTCCAGTGGGCCCTCTGTAATCCCTATGTACAAATTAAGCACTATGTGTCTGACAGAGTGCTGTGTAAGTTTGGAAGGTGTGAGTGTCTACGTGTGTGTGTTGTGTATAAATGTGTGTCTAAGTCTGTGAAGGGTCCCAGAGGTGCCCTAGCTGCCTAAGCCACTTCTGCAGATCTGTTGAAAGATCATCAAGAGACTTTTTTCTCAATCTATGGGTGTGTGGTGTGAGGGTGTGTGGGTGTCTGTATGTGTGTGCGTGTGTGTTGCCTCTGTGCGAGCATGCTGGCTGCGTCTGCTGCTTAACACTCTCTTTCATCACGCACACGCTCAGAAGTGACAGTCTCTGTCTCTACAAAGGGATTTAGAATATCACCAAGAGACCTGCCATCTCTTTCTCTCTTTCACACACACACACACACACACACACACACACAAACACACTTAAGCACACACACACACAAACATGCAGAAATACCCGCACAAAGCTTGCTACAAAGGGATTCGTGATGTCAACCAGAGACGTAACTTAGTTCCACATAATTTCCTATTATTCCTCCTAATGAATCTTAAAACAAGATAGTGACTGTTAAATTACTCTCCTCTTCCATCTTCTCGTCTCTCCTCACCTCTCCTCAGCTTTATTTCCTGTCATCCCTGGCAAATCTCCCCTACATCCCACTCCCCATTGACACGTATCCCCGGAACGCACAGGCAAACACCAGGCCCACAAAGGCCTAAGCGCCTAAGCCAACAACCGATACACAAAAACAACAACAAAGCAGTTGTTGTCAGGCTGTTAAGTCCCTGCCACTGTTTCCAAGGGTCGGGAAGACGGCAAGTAGACAGAAAGAGGGAGAACAGGATGAGATGGGCTTTGGAGAATAAAAGACGGCTAATCCCTGCATTTGGATATGAGAAACGCAGGCCCGCAGGAGAACGCATCAAAGCCGGCGCTAAATTAGCCTACATACAGAGAGTGAGAGGAGGAGAGAAGAGACAGAGTGAGAGAGAGGCCGCTGATTTGAGACAGTGTGAGAGGAGCATGGAGAGCTAGTCTCCTAGGGCCCAGATTAGCAACACACACTCATTATTCTCCAGCGTTGCTGCTGCACACAAACACACATGCACACCCACAGCCCCATGCACACAGATTAGAAACATACACTCATTATTCTGTCTCAGTGGGACACTAAACCCTAAAATCCAGCACGCTTGCTGGGAGCACTTGCACAGAGACTGGCTAACGGACTACCAGGCCCAACATTGCCTTTGTAGCTGTGCATCGTTAGCCACGCTGGGCGCTAGCACCTCATAGTGGGGTGTGTGGGTGCACGTGTGTGTGCATGTGTGTGTGCGCGTGTGTGTGTGTGTGTGTGTGTTTATGTCAGAGAAGGGCTGACGAAAGCAGGCAATTAGGACTAGAGGAGTGTGCTGGTTCATTCAGCTCCACAAGTGGAACCATCTAAAACACATTAAATAAGGAAGTTAGGCAGAGAGACAGCGTCGGTAAGGATGCCTCTTTGTGTATGTGTGTGTTTGTGTGTGGGAGAGAGAGGGGCTGAGAGGGAAGCGAGGGCGGGAGGGACAGAATAGCTTGTCTATAACACGAAGACAGAGCAAAGAAGAAGACGCTTAGTTAGAGGAAAACGAATAAAGATTCTGAGATAAATTAGGCAAGGTCATGGACACCAACGTTCAAGTTCTTGATTAGTTAAACCAGCAGTGGGAAGCTTCTCTCTGTGTGGTGAAAACTGAAGCACATTCAAGAAAATACAGCCAAATAGGGTATCTTGTGATATCGAAAAGCAAAAAAAAAAAAAAAAAAAAAAGCACATTCAATACAGCTGCATCCTGGTTACTGAGACATCAACATCAGGACGAATGAGCATGCACATGTTGGACACAGGTGGAGAACCTGAGAGTGAATCAAAAGGAATCTGTTAAAGCGCTGCATAACTTCGTAAGAGCTCTCTCTAAGGGTGACGTGCAACAGGGCTTAGCAGGCTCGACGAGAGGATGTGTAGAGGTCATACTTCACACACAACAGCTGCTTACTTCAGTACCCAATTACATCAGTCTAGAAAAAAACGTGCAGAAATTATTCTGCTATAGACCACAACCCGATGCAGCCTATTTCCATTTAATAAGCAAGCCTGTTCGCCTCAGGGTTTATTAGCACGAATATGTGAGTGACAGTAATGTTTTTTGTCATGATTACTTTGTCTGGATCCATATATCTTAGCTCTTCTCCAAATGCAGCCTAATGCTTTTTTTTTTTTTTAATTTTAAATAAAGCATAAGAATGGAATGCACTTGATTAGCAGTGTGTGGTGTCATTGTACTGCGGCATGAGTTTTGCAAGTTCGGCATACTTTAGGCACCTAAGCTATTTGTATAAATATAAGAGGCATTTTGGATGCCATAGCTTTAGAGCTTTCAAACTATAACTGTGCAGCACCTCAATTTTATCTCCAACTCTAGCACTCCAGGAGCATTTTTCTCTGTAATTTGGCATATTTTAAACAATTCTTATATCAGGGTACCCCCAGGGATCTCCAAGTTAAATTTAAGACCTTAATACCTTTTTAATGCCACTTAGGATAAAATTTAATGCCAACGTCAAGGCCATACTGGCAAAAGTAGGAAGTATATATTGGAAAATTTGTATGCATTTTAAGGTACTTTTAATAAAGAACATTTATCATGAACTCTCATTCATATGCTCACATTGATATAACAATAGCTCTGTGAAGTGTGCGTATACTCTTAATAACAAAATCAAAAAGTGCTTATTTGTCACATTAGGACCCCTCTCTATAGCCTTACCTAGCAGCAGGCATAGATCGATAATGAGCTCACAGGCTCACAGCAGGTTGCACTACAGTCGCTGCAATTTCACTGCTAGCAGCAACGTTAGCTGCAGTGTCAGATTGATCTCCTGCTGAAGAGCTTGGCTGCACACCACAGAACTGTGCTATAGGCGCCTGCTGCTGGCGAGCTGTAGCATACATAACATGTTTTGCGCTCTTCATGTGAAAGTACAAAGATGGAAGTCCCATCGTTCCCAGTATGAAAATTTTTCGGCACCAAGAGCACTGTGACTTACAACCATTTCCTGGAATAGGTTTAACCCACTCATATTTTGGATTCTGCTGCCACTAACAATTACAACGACATTAACAATTTTCAGCGACGAGCTAGCAACGTTCACTTGTTAGTTGGTGACTGGAGCGCGCCTCGAGCACGCGCACGTTCCACTGTCAAGAACATAAAACAATACTCATTGGCACAAACACCTGCAGGCTCTCGTAACATCCAGTCCTCCTGCACCTAACAGAGTAAATTTGTAATGTTACACACAGAAAAACATGTTTGTGACTCTACAGTATTTATTTTATCCTACGAAAGGGCAATCAAAAAATTAAAGACCTTTGTAAATGAAATTCCATACTTTGTGGATGAAATTTAATACTTTTAAGGCCTTATTTTGAGAATATTAAATTGCAATGCTTTTTTAATGATTTTAAAGTGGAAATTAAATATGGAGTAATAGGAATGTAGTTTGTTTGATTTTTACCTAAAGTGAGATATGGTACCGAATTCAAACTTTATATTTGAATAATATTGCTGGAAAACCAGAAAGTAATTCACTCTTCCGCCAACAAGGTGCAGCCATCTTCACACAAGCTAAGCGGTGACATCACCGCTTATGGTTCTGGTGCTGCTTGAGGGGAGGACATACATTACATAGCCGGTGCGGATGAACCTTCCTAGCTGTTTTGATGGACAAATTGGAGTTTTTGGAATTACTCATGCAGACATGAAAACACAAGAGAGGAACCACTACAAAGGTA
>JAQFJA010000012.1:19242546-19266457 GCA_029874485.1 Naso brachycentron | reverse complement strand
CGATCTGTTCCAATCATAAATAACTTGTTGAGATGTTGTCATATCCCCACGTACTTCAAACAACCTGGGTTCAGTTGTGTTTTTAAAAAAATCATACTACTGTTCTTGTAGCTGTTTTAGAAAAGGAAAGAAAAAAAAATTATAAATTCTAATCTGGTTTTGGTCGGTTGCACAGAAACAGCCCCCTTAGAGTTGCAAATGATGATGTTACACAGACTGATGCTGGAGAATGTTCTGTTTTGGTTTCATTAGATCTTAGCTCTGTTTGTGATACTGCAGACTATCATGTCTCAGTTAAAAGGCTAAGACACTGGGTGGGACTTTCTAAAACAACGTTTGACTGTTCATTCTGGTTGGAATTAAGCTTTTCAGTTAGAATTGATATTAATGCCTCATTAGCTGAATCCTTGTTTTGTGGGGTTCCCCAAGGTTCTGTCCTTGGCCCAATATTATTTTTTCTCTACCTACTTCCTCATGGAAAGGACTTTTCAAAATTTTTCTCCATCTAAATATCAGTACGACATCCAGTTACTCTTTTTTTTTTACACATGGTAACATTTCAAAGCTTTGTTAAACTTAACACCGTAATTTAGGCCAGGCATTGAGGCATTGACCAGATCCTCCAAAAGGTGTCACATTACCCCAATCCTGAAGTCTTCACACTAGCTTCCCATCAAATGTAAAATCCAGTTTAAGATTTTTGCTATCAGATGTAAAGTCCTACATAACCAGGCACCCACCCAGAAACTACTATAACCAGACATTTCCTGTCCAAAATTTGTGGTTCTCTGATCAGGACTTTTAAGGCAGCAGCTCCCAAACCTTGGAGCTCTGTTCTTAACTCAAGATCTGTGGGTACTGTAGACATGTTTAAAAAGCAGCTTAAGACCAATCTGTCAGGACTTAGTCTTTTTTTTAGCTGCACTTATTACTTATGTCTAGCTTTTATTGTCATTTATTCTCTTAATGTTTGGCGTGTATTTTTTCTTTTTATTTATAAAACACTGTGACACACACAGAGATAGATAGACAAATAGCATCCCTATTTTTTGGAATCATAGCTATGTAAAATGTTTTCATTGTATAGAGGTAATACATAATGTATTTTTAATAGGTATAGGTAAAATGAATTGCTGAAAATGCATCAGTAATAATGAATGAGAGGTTTTTGAAACAAAAGTGCTAAAACTAAAACAAAACATTTTGAGCTTTGCCCCAAACAACTTTTAACATGACTTGATTCAGGTGCAGCCAGAATGTGTGTCATTTCTGTACAAAGACTTTGGAAAGTCACCTCACACCACCTGCATAGTAATGTTTCAGTTGCAGCTTAAATTCTGGAGACTTGTGGATAATCGCATGTAGTGAGAGGCTCCTGTCCTGTAGGAGATGTTACCAGTGTGATCTGGTTTTGGGAAAAGCATGGTGCTCCCTGTGCGGTCAGCTTGTTGATTTGGAGCTAACAATGTTGGTACTGTTAGACTCAACCCCCAGCAGGGGCTCTCACACTTTGTGTGTGTCTGTGTGTCTGTGTGTGTGTGTGTGTGTGTGTGTGTGTGTGTGTGAGTCACTGAGTTTGTGTATGCGCACGCGTGTGCATAGGCTGAGGAATGCCCTTCCCAGTTAGGGAGCAGGGGCCCAGGCTAGGGGCTTTAGAGAGGGGCCCTGTGTTTGTGTGTGTGTGATTGTGTGTGTATGTGTGTGTGTGTGTGTGTGTGTGTGTGTGTGTGTGTGAGCCAGTGGGAGCTTAGCAAGGGGCCCTGTGTTTTGTTCTGTTCCACATCAATGGGACGTCAAGCCGGGTTTGGGCCTGACAGCACCCGGATTAAAGGTTTTCTACCAGACTCTCTCTACCCCTCCCCTGACACACATGCACACAATCACACACACACACACTCTCGCAAACACACAAACACACACAATGGGCTGAAAGAACACAGTCTTAACTCTTGGAGTACTAAATTGTAATTTGCAGGTGGCTACTGCCAGTAGGACAGACCCTCCCAATAATGAGAAAAGGGGTTAAAAAAAAGCGTGTCTGCTTGTGTGCGGCTGTGTGTGTGTGTGTGTGTGTGTGCGCACACGCTACAACAAACATAAGTAAATCTTACATGACATGGCTACACTAATAAAAAACAGAGCAACATCTTGCTCAAACTGTTGTTAATAATCTCCCAGCTGACCTGCAACAGAGGCTGCTCATTCATACATAATTGAATAACTAAGTAACTAATAACTTGGGTAACTCTCATTAATATAGCAAAGATGGGGAAATCTGATCAGATAAACAGTGTGCAAAAAAACAGAAAGCCACAACATGTGTGCAAGTCTGTTCAAATCTTTTTTCTTTTTTTTCACACAGAAGTTGGGCTAAGACCTTCACACTTTTAATCAGTTAAAAAAATAAAAAAAAATTGGAGGGGGTGGGGTGGGCAGGCAGACAGCATAGAAATAAAGGAAAATACCTGATGCACAGGAGAAATACAAAGGATACTCTTACACAAGGACAAATTACAAAACCAGAAACATGAAAAGAAAAGTGGAGAGAGGCAGAACCAAACATTTTAACACTTGTGCGTGTGTATGTGTGTGTGTGTGTGTGTGTGTGTGTGTGGTCAGTCACTGTCATCCGTGACATCAATGCACAGACTGATACATTTTCATTTAAGATACACTAATATGAAGTCATGATCTGTAAATCAAATGCACTTACATACACACACAAACACACCTACACGCACACAATTTTACAAGTTCAGGCTCTTCAGTCTCTACCAAGTTCATGAACAAACAATAGTGATGGTGCTTCAGTGGAGGCTATTGACAGCTGTGGTCATAAAGTATGCAACAGTTAGTAATATCTATTCCATTAAATCTCCAATGGCTCGTATTTGAAATTTAGATATTTCAAGCCGACACTGACCTGAAAGGCGAGGTCGCAGTTTTGAATTTTGTCTGATTTTACAGAGGATATTAAAAGTGTAAAGGTTCTTTCTAGCTTTTTAATTTTCTCATTGAGGCAAATAAAAAAACAGTTTAATCAGATTTAGTTTTCATGGTTACCACAAAAATTGAGGGTAAATCAAAGGTCAAACTTTTGAATTTCACCCCCTGTTTCACGAATAATGATTTAACGTGTATTTAAATTTTGTAGAGACCTGCCCAGGCTCACCTCTTTAAGGAGACACTTTACACCACTTTGGTGAATAAGGAAACAAAAAAACCCAAAAACAAAACAGCCTCTGCTTCGACGCACAGTCAGCTGCTGTGTTTGCTTCAGAGAATAATGGCATTTGGAGCAACTTTCCATGCTCTGCTATGGGCAGTGAGATGGAGGGAAGAAAAAAGGGGGGAAAGACAAGCCTATCAGTACTCAGGCTAAGAAGCTGTAGCTTCCGCTCCTTTTTTTTTCCCAGGAGGCTTTGCAAATCCAGCAGTTCACGCCTCAACCGGACATTCAGCTGACAGTAAACACGTTTGATTCTGACTGCTGTTGGGCTGTAAAGTTCCCTCCAAACCCCCACGGTCTGGGTGTTGGGGAACACATCCATGCCGACCGCCTTGGATCCCTCATGACTTAATTAGTGCTCTCTGATTCTCCGCATTAGTTTACTGTATAGGAACAACTTTTATCCTTAACTGTAATCAGCTTGCCCAGAAGAATAAAGCACAATAAGAAGCCTGTTTGAAGTTTTCTTTGTGTTATCTCGAGCACTCCAACAAAAGCCCAGTGCAGCTTGCCTCAGAGTATAATGCCGGGCCAGTAGGCAGCCCGGTTGTTGAGAACCTGCACTGTGGCGTACAGTATGGCACCTGCAGCTCTGTTTCCCCAGACTGAGCGTGGAAAAGCAATTGTTTTTATTATCCCTTAATTATGAAGCTAATGTTCTCCAGCTTATGGGCTCATTGGTTCCTAGAGGATTTGTTGTTTTTCGTGATTAAGTGATCATATTACATATAAAATTGATTTAGTAAAATTATTTAAGAATCCAAGCAGCCTGGTGCATCAGCCTCATGACACTTTCCTCTCCTGATTAAAGGGATTATTCCTAAAGTGAATAAATTCAACCATTTATTACCGTTTACCCTCCTCACCCACTGAAAAAAGATTTTTTTGTGATGAATTCTTGAGGTGTCATTAATATGCATAATCAGGCAAAGCTGGACATTAGCCTAGCCTTTTAGGTCTATTATCAGGAGATGACCATGACAGACTGCAGGGCTTTTATGAACCTCTTTATATTTCTTATAAGATATTCTATTCCCTCTGATGATCAAGGTGACCGCTAATTTGATGGCGATCCTACCCATCCGTCCAAGGAAGTATAATAATGGCATGTACTTGGGGCATTTAAATGCAAAATTATTGATTCCACAAGAAAATTAAAGTTCATTTAGAACAGGCAACTTCTGCGTGAAATCAGCTGGAGGAGCATGTTGCTGTTTATCTGCCGTGAGTGAAATCCTTACAAAATTTTACAGACGTATCCAGAATGATACTGTCGGCTTTTAATTTTGGTCCGTGAAATAATGTAGCACTAACAAAGAAATGTCAAATACAGATTGCATACCTTTATTTTTCAGTTCCTTATTCCATTCTGTTTATTTGGCATGGAGGTTTAGTATGTAGCTGTCACTTTATCCAGAAAGTGGCCCCCATTAATGGTACAACTGCACCATCTAGTGTCGAGAAGACCAATTAGCTGTTGTGTACAATTCCTGAACCCAAAGAAATTTTAAGAAAACGCAATGAGTAGCTTTTTTTTTAGTATTATTCTTTTTTAATTTTTTAAGGAAACCAGCTGTTTTCATTAAGCCACGCTGATAACAAATAGCTTATTAATTTATTTGGAGTTCAGAGCATTTCTGTTTTATGCATAATAAGCCATGAAAGGACCATCATCGTTTAAATTTTGGCAAAGAATTAAATGGTCTTAAATACAAGGACTAACATCAGACACTAAAACTAAAGTAAATGATTTTGTGAATTGTTAGTTTGTTTGATTCTGTAGTTTTGTCAATAGTACAACACAATGGGCAAATATTTCTAATTACAGTTAAGTAGAAAAGACAGAAATGTTTATTTTTCATCTCTGAGTTGAACTTTTTAAATAAGCATGTAGATAAATGTCAAAGTTATGTGGTCCAAAGATAAAACCATCATTGTGGCAGCTCTGGCAGACACAGGCCTGTGATTTTGTGCTTATTTCCAGCCCTTATTTAGTAGATAGTCAGTATGACATGGTCCTCTGAAAGCTGTGTTTTGCAAGGCTTAGATAGTGTTTATTATGTTACATTTCACTGTAGCCTTCATAAAGTAATTTCTAGAGATTTGTGTATTTCATCCTTAGAAAGCTTTTTATGAGTTGTAAAAAGATACTAGCAGCAACTTCTGCTCTCCCTTTTACATGTAGACGAGCCACATTTTTGTGCAACTTTAATCCTTTTTCCTGTCACTTTACTACATTTTCTATGATTTAGCCAGTTCTGTCTTTCAGCAGTGCCTATTTCATCGTAATCACTGATATCATGACTGAAATATCATAACCACTAAATGACAGGTCAGGTTTAAAAGTTTTATTTTTTCAAAGCTACATAAGCAGGCAGAAACTTCATTGCATAATAGGACATCTTTACCTCTACTGATGTTTTCTCTGCTACCACTGAAAACTAAGATGGTGTGATTTTATTTTATGCTTTTGCTAGTTAAATGAATCCCTTATTCCCCTTAATTTTCTTGTTGCTCTTCAGTTAACCAATAAAATATCTGTCAATTGCAATCTCATTATTCTTTTTACATATTTCTTTTTGCCTGAGGGCCTCTTATGTTTCTCTCCATTTTATGTGATTTAATTTTATGCCTTTATTTCTAATCACTGAAAAGTCCTTCCTCCACTCTAGTCCATCTTGAGCAGAGGACCGAGATGTTTGGGTTTGTGTAACCATGATAATCACCATTATCACTGGTAGTAAAAAGGAAATTTAAACATGATTGAATTCTGATCATTTAATTATAATTACAGGCTTATCAAAATCTCTTTTTTTCCCTTACTGGACACCGTAGAGCTGACAGGAATCTGCAAGAGCCGAGCGTGCAGCATCTAAAGTCAGATGTGTTTACAGGTTTCTCCCTCACACACATTACAGATTCATTCAAAAACATCTAATAAAAGTCAGTGACAGATAATGCAAACGTGAATGTGATGTAATGTGGAGGAAGCCCAGTTTTATCTCAACATACATGTAAAATTTGGAAAATAATGAATAGATACAGATTTAGAAATTATTTTTAAAATTAAAGTGTTTTTTTTCCATCATTTTAAAAGCATTATTCTACAGCAACACTTTTACTCTCTTTAATTGCCTCAAGTGGGTTGTTTTTATTGAGGCCTCTGTGTGTACCATTGCATCTCAAATCCAACAGAGGGCGCCAGAGTGTTCTCTCTGAGCTATCAAAGCAACTGGAGGTCAGCTGCAGGTCTTAGGTAGTTATCTATAGTTTAAGTCCTACACATCAAAGTCACAACCACATAGGTAAATTTACTTATTTTTGGCAGTTTTGCCACATGGTACAATTTCAATTTGACTAATATCACCCCCTTACTCTTCTGCTTGTTTTGTTCCACCTGTGCGGGCAGCTCACCTTTGTTTAAAGCTCAATCCAGCGACAGTCTGAAGAGAAGTAGCCAGTAGCCCATGGCCACATTTGGTTTGATAGATTTTATTTAACGTGGACATCACAATTACATTGGATAAACCAGATGCATTATTTGAATGTTTTAGCACACACTCTAATTCTCAACACTTCTCCACAGGAGGCTTTTGAAAGAAAAATAGTAGTAATGATATTTTTAATACTGATAACAAATGTGACATTTAATTTGAAGCTTTGATTGAAACTGTCTCCAAATTATTCTCCAAAGCTCATTTTTAATTTTGCCCCAAAGTCGTTCAAACTTATGGTTTTTATAGTAATGAATTTGTTTTAATTTGGTTTCAACAGTGACACATATTTGGTCATGTTATTCTAATTAAACATCCTAGAAATGAGGGACTTTGCCAGACAACATTTTTTTTAACGACTTTGAAATATTTTTAATCAGTTACATTCTCAAGTGTTTTTTCAAAGTAGCAATGCTAAAGCACTGAATACTTGAGTGGCAGAGGTTTATAAATGTCATAGCAGGAAAAGCACAGGTGTTATGAATAACATTAATTAAATTCCACGCCGGCTAACTAGCATCACTTATAAAGACGTTTAAATGGAGGAATGTCATTATTAGTGTTATTAGTTACAGCTGTGTGCTTCCTGACCAGTTACAATGCTGCCATGAAAATGGTCTCTTTTCATATTTGCTTATTAAAATAATGAGTCTGTGAACATTCTGTCATTTTGAGAAAATAGGGCAGAGAAAAGCCCTCCGTCATTGTACCAAGCGAGAGGACTCCTCATCCTCACTCACCTGGCAGCTGTTTATGTAAAACAGTTGTGCACCTGGTTTACAGCTGCCACACATTATATGTTTCCAACACCTGTCCACCATTTACACACAGTTTACTCAAAACAGCAGCCACATATTGGCTCCATGTCTGTTTGCCTGGTCTCCTGCTTAGCTCAAAGTCGATCTATTTGACATCATTAGCAAATTTCTTTCAAGTCCGTGCTTTTGTTATGAAAAATACAGTTGGAGAAAAATTCAGCCAAACAAAAGAAAAGGAACAAATAATAAGAAAAAAATATATATATAGTAATAAAGATCACTGAGATTAATGCTGTGATAAACTAAATTCCACGGACTTTGGGCAATGACTCTCCAAGGCACTTTTGCAAATGTTTACAAATTGCAACCTGTTCGGCTAAAGATTTATTGTTCCTCTCTCAGGTTACATTTACATAGGTTTGGGAAGCCTGAAGGGAAGAGTATCAAACATAAGCATGAGGTTATTTATGTACTTATTTATTTTAAATTATTAAGCAAAGACTTGTGAAAAATGGTGGTTTCCAAACCACCAATCTAGACAGCTAAAAGGTGGCACTGTTCACTTAAAGGCAAAGTACATTAGAAGTAATATGTGCATGAGAAATTACTAATCATAACAATATGTATCATGTCAACATTGAAAACTGAACATTTTTATGACGCATGAAAAACATGCATTTCTGCAAAATCATTCATTTCTCCCACAAATGTGTCATAGACACTACACAAATGTTGAAATAAGTAAGCACAGTCTTAACTGACGCATCGTTCAACCTGTGAATAATAACTCAAATCCAGTCATTCATCCAGTTACAAGAACTGTACAGTGAGTCCAAACTGTTGTTTTGAGTCATTCTACCTTCAAATCCAGCTGTCTTTTGCTCTTTGTGTTCTGCCAGACTTTGCAGATCAGGGGTGAATGTTTTCTTTACATGAGAATGTTGAAACTGTTTGGTAAAGATTATTTTATTTCAAAAAGTTGAATTTTTACTTTTTTTGTAGAGACCCAAGGGATGTCAAGACTTGAGAAACGAGCTCTCACACTGATGTCTGTGTCCATCATCAGCACCTGTTTTCATACCATATGAATCCTTGAGGTGTTGTGTACTGTGAAAAGAGATTATTTATTATCAGTGTTATGATCATGCTCCCCTGTGCTGTCTGTTTGTGTAACCCGGGGTTTTTGTGACAGGATGTGATCTATTACACTTGTTTTAGCAAGTTGTCCTAGAAGCAGAGTCTCTGCCTGGTTAACCAGCTTGGTTGTCAGTGGGGCAGAGAGGCAGCATATTGGATTTATTTATCTTTTATTTGTCTTGGGCAGGCAACCGTGCGCTCAGTGCTATGCAAGCATTGTTTTTTTTTCCTGCAATACCCTGCTCCACATTCATTCAGGCTCTTGCAAAACACACACCAGCAACTAATCTCTTCCTGTTGACTACGGGATACCTTGAAGGCACAAGTTTTTGGAGTGTTTCTTCTCTGGGCAACAAACGGTTCCAAGAGTCTAGTTTTCTTTTAAAGAAGAAACACAATCCAAAACATTGTTTTTCCTGACCCAGACACGTTTCCTCTAAAATAGTCTATGGGGAAGTTATTCACTTGCACAGAAAACATCAGGCTAATAGCTCACGAGATGGTGTAAGATAATACACAAAGATAGAACTTGTGTTGTAAGGGCATGATTCGTAATTTGGGCGGATGCTACAAAAACAGGTGAAAACAGGGCAAGCCACAACTATTTGTTTCAGATTTTACTTGCAATTTCATCCTAGATTGCCTTGTACATGTCCCAACAGCAGCAGCAGCAGCAGCAGCAGCAGCAGCGAAGGCTCGAGGAGGTATGCAAAAACAAATTACCAGCTCAGCCTGATCATTCCAAAAAAGGACTAGTTTTCTGGTGCAGATGTGGTGTTTCACAACCTCACACAATGCACAGAGCTACAGATCAGGTCATGCTTCCAAAATTAGCTGTTTTTTGTCGTCGTTGTTTTTTTTTTTTTTCAATTTAATTTTCAGATTGCACATAAAAGTCACGTTGTCAGAAAATGTTTTTCTGTAGTTAAGACTTCTACTTTAGCCATCTCATGAATTATTAGTGCATCCCCAGAAATGCCTCCCTTATGAACTTGCCCACCTCCAATAGAAGACCATCTTTCCTTGCTTGTGTGTAATAGTTGGAGGGTTCATAAACAATCAGATGAAATGTCAATCTCCTTGGTTGCAAAGTTATTGACGAATATCAGAAATCTACACAGTGCATGAATGAAAAGCCCCGTTTCCAAAGCACAGACAGAATTTAAGAACAAGTCCACAGGAATCCTGTTTGTCAGAGATAACTGTACGTCCATCTGCTTTTACCTGAGCAGCAGATGAGCAGTCAGTGATAATAATGATGAGCAATTTCCCATGACGTTACTAAACACACACCTGTGCACAATACTGTGTGAAAGCTAGATAGTGCAGGTTGTGACATCCTGACAACCGCCTAGTTTGTGCAGGTAACAGAGAACACAAAACATTATTTGCAGAAAGATTTGCTGGGTTTTGTTTTTTTTGTTTTGTTTTTTTTTAAAGTTCATGTTTTCTTAACTCTTCCCCTGGTGTGCTGACATTATAATACATGGTTCTTAGAGCATCATAATGAGACTTGCGAGATCAAAATGCGATTTTTAATCACTTTTAGTCCCTAAGAATCTGCTGAAGTTCTGAATAATTTACTTAAAACTGATTTCTTACATTTGTAAGTACCAACACACACTGCAGCATCTGCACCCTCTGCAGCCTGGAAGAGGGACCCCAAATTCTGTTGCTCGTACTTAAGTTTCTTTCTGTAATAAAATTCTCTCTTTCCTTGTGTGTTTCCACAGCAGAAGAATACAAGGTGACATGCTGTACGAACTGTGAAGCTCCCTAAGACAAATTTGTGATATGTGGCTATAAATAAAACTGATTTGACTGATAACTTGATTTTGTCAGACTTGGCAGTCATATTTACATAGTAAATTATAGAGAAAACTCAGGTTAATGTGTGGCATCATCACAGTCTTACAGCATTTTGTTAAGTAGTAATGAAATTTAATCTGTAATGTTCATGTAGTCTACATGGACCGTGTCACGTTTTTTGCAACACTTGGCATGACTGTCTTTCAGTCTTGCACCATGTTTATATGATTGAATGATGCAGTACATTTATGAACCGCATTGGGGTCAGAGGTCAGGAATGGAGGCCGCACAGGATTGGAAACCCCCAACTGTGGTTAGATTTAAGCAACTAAAGCATTTTGGTTAAAGTTGGGAAAGATTGCTTTGCTGGCCATCACAAAAATCATACGTTCATACAATAATCTGATAAAACAAAACAAAATACACTGATTAATTTTTGTGACAATGTCATGACCTACTTTGATCATCGCATGGTTGGTGATGTTGGTGGTGGCGAGGCACATTTGGTATTGTGCTTCACAACAGCAACATTTGGAGCATTTTGAGTTTTCTCTCACTGACAGATTAGGACAAAATACAGCATGATAAAAGAACACAAATGTAATTTGTGAGAAATAAAACATATATGGGTCAGGAGTTGGGTTACCCATACTGGGTCAGGAACAATAATAAGTGATCAATATGTGAAAAATAAAGTGCTCTGCAAAAGTAAATGTCCAGCTTACTTACAATGGTAAAGATTGGTGGTTAAAACACTTTATTATCCATAATAGTAATAGAGGACTTTCACTACCATCACAGTGAGTCAGATTCTTTAACAAACTGGCACCTTTTTCCACTTAAAACTTCTGAGAACTTTTCCAAAACATTCAGTGGTGCCCCTTGAGCGCATGGGTCATATAATGTCAATTTTTTCCACAAAATCTTTTCTTCTTCTGTTGAGCCCATGATAAGCAACAGATGATGGGAGGAGCTAATATGAATCTCAAATTGGTGGGGAAAAAAGTTTTGAAAAAAATAACAACAGAACCACACAGTGTGTAAGATATTTGGAAAAAAAAAAGAGTTTATTAATTTAACAAGCATACAAAACAACAAATCATCTTTTCAAACTACCAATGCAGTTTCAGTGCAATTCCAAAATATACATTTTTCAGCAGGGCATGTTAATCAAAGTTATTCACGTCAGAAACAGCCATTTAAATAATTCTTTTGATTATCATTTGACAGTTGTCCTAGCCAGAGGAAGCTCGCAAGTAAAACCTTCTTGAGGTAAAACTGTACACATCCAACCTTTAACGTACAAAACAGAGCACTACATTACAAATGAAATATTAAATACATGAACAAAAACATAAGTACTATAGCACGATACAGTACAAACCAATGCATTTGTAAACAAAGCTTGTAAACAAAACGGAAGTATGTGGTTATAGATATTTGGTTTGTGGATTTAATAAATATTTAGCTGATGCAATGTATCCTATCAGTTCACCACATAGACAGTATTTGGTATGCAAGTGTAGCAGACCGTCAGTTATTAAATTAAGCTGAAGGATGTTACAATCTGGACAAAGTTTTCCTCCTCTATGTGTATATTTCCACAACCAAAGGCAATAGCATAGATAAACACAGAGGCCAATTAAAAGTTACAAAAGACCAACTTTTTTTTATCCTTTTCCTTCAGGGAAGAAATAACATTCTATGTTAGCTTCCTTCAACAATGTTTGCTCACTGTGCAGGCGAATCGCATTCACTCACAGAAAGACTGTTACTTTCAGACAGGAACATAGTATCAGCAGGGCACAGCAGTGAAACAATAACAAAAGCAGAAGGATGGCACTGCCAAAAAAGGGCCGACTCGAGTTACGTCCCCCGTCACTAGAGGATGTTGAAGTTTGTGTCTGGCACGACAGGCTGAGGAGGAGGCCTGGTCAGCTGCCGATGACCAACAAACACACAGCAACAATCCCTCTGAATCCACAGCTTAACAAAATGTTCTGTATCAGCAATCACAGCATCAGTAAGGCTAATATATTACTGAGGGTTAAGAGGTTTTTTTTTAATTTTATTTTTGCTCAGCTCAAACTGTGAAATTCAATAAAGTGGCCCAAAATAGAAGGAACTATCTTTTTTAGAGGGGCAACAAGTCCACATGTCCAATATTGATATGTTCCATGATTCTTTGGAGTTTTGTTTTTTTTTTTCATCTTTTTGGGTGCTACAATTATGCTGCTACATAAAACTGGACTGACAAGAACAGGGAATGGGCACAAAATCCCCTTGGAGCTATTGTCTTCAGAATTTATTTGCGTAATAATCCACACTTAAGAGTTATGGAGTGCTGCAAAAGTTCAATCCCACTCTATCCTGTGTTGTAGCATCAATCTGTGAATTTATTACTTGATTTGAGCTCCAAACCAACTTAAAAATTCACCTGCTCCAGGCCTTTGCATTTAGTTAGTATGTTAGTATCAATGCAGATATTGTCAGATTCATTTGGGTGTTCAACACATAATGCTGCTGTCGGGTGTGTAACAAACACTGTATTAGCATATCAAAACACATCACTGATAGAACATCAGATCTTAAGGTAACCTAAGTCAAATATATCCTTAAAAAAGCAAGAAACTCAGATATATTATATCATTCAATAATTGTGCTATTTCTCCAATGTATGAGATTAAAAAAGCACTCTGGCTTTCACTCAGCACCCAGCCACACAAAAAGCATGTAAGCCTTTAAGACATGACTGTTATCGGGAGTGTTTGCTTATGACAGCATATCCAACGTACAGATAGTAACTGCCAGTTTAAAAAGACTGTAGGTGAATTGTGGTCATCTCACCCGATAAGTGGACTTAGAATACACAGTGTGAAAAAGCACAGCATCCACTGGTCAGTTCCACGCCACACTCAACTTCCCAAGAGGCCAGTCAAAGCAATGAGCTCAGCGGAGCCTCTGCGATGAAACGTAGAATGCACTAGATTAAAGAGTCTAGTTGTTGGTTATTTTCAGTCTACTTCAGCCACGTGTTTTAGAATAGCCCACGCAAATGTACAAACAAACGAGAAAAAGAGAGAAAAGATGAAGTGTAACTGTGTGTGCTTCTGTGCTTTTAACAGTGAAAACGTGATGGGGAAAGGCATGGTCACTGTTTAAAGGGTAATTTAACACTAAATTACATAGGGCCGAGAATGTTTGCTGCAGTGTTCTCTGAGGGTCCGAACTCAAGAGCGTGTTGTGTTTCTGGCCACAGCCAAATCAGTGACGTCACAGCAGGGGCATCTTCATCAGCTGTCAAAGACAAAACACCTGCTGTGACACCAATTTTGTAGGTGTGGCTGGATGCACATTATGGTTTTAGTTTGAACTCATACAGAGAAGCAAAGCAGAAATTTGATGCCCTATTTGATTCAGTATTTATTTACCTTTTAAGGCTTCTCTTTTCTCTTTTATCTCAAGCACGGTTTGTACACTCTTTAAGCTCAACCTCTCAAATGTTGGTGTTCTGGGTCTCTCACATTGTCCGTTTCCCTGTCTACCTAATACACTCCTCCTCTGATGGGCTTTCCGATTCTTCGTTCTCACTGTCATCCAGCTCAGGAAGATCTCCCCACAGGAGCAGATTCAGACCTGCAAACACATTGGAGGGTGACAAAGGCTCATGAAACACCTTTAGTGATATTGCAGAGGATTCCAATTTCATCCAGGAGGGCTTATACTAACCTGTGGCATCCAGTCTGTTGAGAGTAGATACAGCATCGCTATTGAACATCCAGAAATGGCCGTTGTTGCAGGAAAGCAGGCAGGGTTTACAGGGGGCCACAACATGATAGCCCACAACATTACCGCTGGCAGAGGGAGGAGGGAGGGAGAGAGAATAAAGAAGAAACGTCTGTCAGCACTTTACAGGAGGCACTTCTGAAAAGTGCTAACTCCACTAGTGGGTGTCTATTATCTAACAGATGTTTGTTTTTGCCCTGTGTACAACAACAAAGGCCTGGGAGTACAAAAGAGGCTCCATAAAGCCTCACTGTAGCACAGTTCTTCTTTAGGTTAATTTCAGAAATAAATGCCAAATGGCAACATTTAATTTAAACACAGGTGTAGAGAGCTTACACCATTAGTGGACATTGATCATTAACAGATAATCAGCTAACACCCAGTCTGATCACTGATTACTTGAGACATTTTTCAATAACAGACACCAAATATTCTGACTCCAGCTTCTTGAATATGAAAATTTGCTGATTTATTCAGTTTTATATCATTGTAAATCAAACATCTGTGAATTATGGACTACTGGCAAGTCAAAACAAGACATTTAAAGATCTCACTGGGTGCTTTGGGAAATTTGTAAAATGCAGTTTTGCTATTCACATTTGTTTTGAACAGATCAAGTAAGTAATCAAGAGGATAATTATTATGTAAATAGACAATGGAAATATTAGACAGTTGCAGCTCTTCAGATGTTAAGGCTACTACGAAAAGCAGCCTTCTTGTTTGCTGTGCTAACTGCTTTGGTTGTGCTTTAATTAACACTAACATAAGCAGATGGTCTTCCTAAAGCTAACCCTGCAGGCTATGGAAGAGCTTTACATACCACTTGAGACATGCGATGTCTCTCAGTTTGCATTTGCAGCTTTCAGTAGAGTAGCAGCTGGCCACAAAGTCAACAGTTCTTGGGGGAGGGTACGTGTAATGAGAAACAAACATTGAAGTAAAAGGTTAAAATCCTCATTCATTTCACGTTTTCATGCAACAAACCATGAACTATAGCATGAGTGTCAATATTGTGTCCCTCCACCCACCAAATGATGATTTACATGCTAGCTGTCAGTCTTTTTCAAGCACGATACACCTTACCCTAGCAACAACATCAAACATAAACAAAGGCTAGCAGCATTGCTAACTCGATTTAGCACTTACCTGTTAGGAGGTATATCAGTCGAAAAAAGCTCAACCTCTGTGTCTGCAAGAAGCACTGCTTTCATGCCTCTTGTGCAGAGCAGACTGTCACAAAATATGCAGTTCACCTGGGTCACACACTTGTTTTTGAAATTAGCGTTGGATGTAGACATTGTTGTCTTGCTAAAAATGGACGAACTCTCTCGCTCTTTCCGCCCCGGACAGCAAATGCAGCAGAAAAAAAAGACTCTGCTATGATATAGCTCGCTATCCGTTTGATTCGGGATGACTATATTCGATTTGACGTTGACTTGCAAGCGTTAACGCTAGCTCTAACGTCCTTGTGCAAACGTTAGCCTTTTCCTACCGAGAAAACGGAAGCCAGCTAACGTTAGCTTGTTGAACAAACGCACGGAAAAATGTCAATTTCCGCGAAACGACCTCAATACAAAACAAATCGTTTAGCTGGATTATCGATGAATAGAGATTATTAGCAAATAACTAGCCTGTTTGGCAAAACTGGCTCAGCATCCATTCAGATGTCGTTAACAGCTAACTCAATAGCTGTCAGCTTTGTTTACAACTTCCTGGTATTTAACGGCACTTCCTGAAACTATCTTTAAAAGACCGCACATCTGTTTCTGATTGGATGCACCCCGTAGTGGACAACGCCATTGGTCACTTTCATTACAAACTCTGAATTTGATTGGTTGTAAACTCGAATTGAAAAGCCCACATTCAAAAGTCCCGAAGGCCGAATGGTGTCGTTGTTAGTCACTTTTCCGTTTCACCAATTGGAGTGTGGGAAGTATATCTCTTATCCTATAAAATTAAGAGGGGTTGTCGTTGAAAAAGAATTGATACGCTGATATTCAGAAGGAAGGTTGCCGTTTAAATATACAGCTTAAATTCCACAATTTTATGTTTTAAAGAGTTACCGTTACCGCAGAATACAAGACAAAGTTAACGAATTTGCATTACGAATTCAGTTAGCGTAGAGAGTCAGCAATGACATTTCTTGCTAGCAAGCTAGAGCTAAAGTTGGACCCTTTTGACCAAGTTTGGGCTAACTTTAGCTGCGTTCCGAGCTACAGTGGATAAAATGCTCTTTTAGTAAAAAGTTACCATATCGCTTAAATTCACGACATGCACACACATCACCATAGCTATGCTGAAATTATACATGAAGCATCTGTTTCATATCATGCTCACTTTTGCAAGTGGCACATTATCATGAGTACTTCTTTTAGTTTTCCAAGTTGGCCCTTTGGCGATTCCTTCACTGCCATGTAGTTTAATTAAACTTTAAGGCAATATAATTACCTTGTCGGTCAAGACGCACATACCCGTGAGACTTGTGACACACAGTTTAAGGCTTGGTTTATGTACCAAACTGAATTCTACCCATGTGTGCATCCATGCTTGTCCTGCGCACTGGGGCTGACCAGCCAGCCCTTCCATCTCCACTCGGTTCCTCCTCTCTTTCACTTGAAGGGGGGGAGAGAGCAGTTTAGTTTGGGCAGGCGGACGGGCAGCAGCCAGACTCGGTGAAGGGGAAAAAAATATATTAAAAAACTTTCAAGAGGGCTGACTGACAGGCTTTCGTTTCTTGCTTTTAAGAGGGGAATGAATCTCCTTTCACTTGAAGTTGTTTGCACCATAACCGGTTTTGAGGAGGCGGTGAGGCGCGGCGGTGGATGGGAACATACAGCAACAGCAGCAGCAGCAGCGGCAGCGCCAAACTCACAATGCGCCCGGAGTGAACAGAGGCAGGGAGACAATACAGATCGGCGGGCACAGTGAGGAGCAGCGTTTTCTCTCCTGGGTCCCCCCTGTTTCTTTTCCCAACCCGTTCCAGAGTGGCATTTCTTCACTCTACGCCTGTTTTACTGATTGATCCACACGAAATTGACTTCGCGACGAGGGCAAGTGGTCTGATCCCCAAACTCAGCCATGACGTCTCCGGCGAAATTCCGAAAGGACAAGGAGATAGTGGCCGAATATGAAACTCAAGTTAAAGGTAAAACTTTTTAAAAGCTCCTCACGTGATAATATAAAGCGCAAAGTAAAGTAATGCCCAGTTAAATCCGTGATTTCTTACTATATCCTCTGTTTTCCTTGACTTGGCTGCGTGCATGGTTTTCTGTAGCCTACACTCACCTCTCCTATCAGGCGTAAAGGGTGGGCTACGCTTGCTTTTACATGTCACCAGTCGTTTATTTGGGTTAATTGTCATTGTGCCGATGTGGCAGATCAATAATAGATCAATTGCCATCATAAACACAACATGATCAGCGTGTTTTCAAGCCTGTGTCGCTCACCTTAAACGCGGCACACAGATGGCCAACAAAGACAGAAAAAGCCCACTCAGAAATCGGTGTTGCTTTCCAGATGTGGCCACTGTATGGCCTCTTAAGAAAAGCTTTATTTGAAGGTGGTGTGTGAGTGTGTGTGTGTGCTGTGTAGATTACCCAGAGGGCTGGGGTTTCGACATGGAACAAGGCAGGGCGTTTTCTCTGCCTCTCTGTCTCCTGCGTGTCTGTGCTGCTGCTGGTGTGTAGCTGCCTTCCGTTCATGCTGCAAATGTGTGCGCGCGCGCGTGTGTGTGTGTGTGCATGGCTTTAACGGAGATTACAATTAAGTGATCAATTTGTGCAAAGGCATGTCCATTGATCACTGTTCATTGATGTCGCCCCTGCCAATGATCAAGGACATGAGAGAGCAGCACGGGTGGGAGAGCAGATTGCAATGGTTAGGAAGGGGCGTTCAGATGTTAACTGTTTACTGGCTGTCTGTTGTGTGTGTGTGTGTGTGTGTGTGTGTGTGTGTGTTTCTTTCCTCAGGCAGACACTTTATTCAGCTGGGCAGTGTCAGTCAGACTGACAGTGATTGCTTATCAGATCTACAGGTTTGGGTTAGTGGTATGAGCCTGCAGAGGACAGAGAAAACACAAGGGGGGGGGGGCATGAAGGAGGGGAGAGGGATGTGGAGGAGAGTAGGACAGGATATTGCCCTCCTAGTGAACAGCATGTTTCCACTGCTTCTGCACTGCCAGATTGTCAGATGAAATGAGCCACCACCTTCCTCATTACACCCGCTTTAACGTGCACTTGCCTCACATGTCCTTCCGCTCCAGCTCCTGTAAGATTCTGCTACCTTCAAATTTGTGTGATATGGATTTTCTGTATTAATGAACAAAATAAAGTGCAAAACCACCGTAATGTGTCTTACTCAGGTGTGGAGTCACCAAAATGGTTTTAATCTTCCATGTAGGCCTGGGCGAGACAGCTAAAAAGCCTATCACGATAGTAAAGTTTCATATCGATCAATATCGATATCGATAGCAGCTAAGGTGATAAAATGAGTAAATATCACAATATTTTTTGACCAAATACCCCGATACTGAGACAGTGTTGTAAGGATGACTATTGGTGATTTTACATCATGTTAACTCAGTGACACTTTTTGATAAATAATCATCAGTAATGCGAATAAGTGGTTTAAGGTAAATAAAACAACAAGAATAGTCTGCTAAGATCAGAAAATCACATCACTTTACTGTAATGAAGCCTCAGTCAGGAAAAGACAAAACTAACGCCATGTAACGATATAACAATATCCAAAATCTGTCACAATATCTCGTCTCGTAAAACCATGCGATACATTATTGATTTATTGCCTAGTCCCACTCCCATGGCACATCAACAAGTTTCTGGCAGAATAAACATCATTCTACAAAATACATTCAGATGTTCAAATGAGTTGAGATTCAATGATTGTATATCTTCTGTGTATATCTAAAAGAAATCTGGGCCGGGGTTTGATTTGTTCCAGAACAGGTAGTCCTGTCAGCTAAACTTAATAAACAGAGTAATCCATGGTAGCTTGACTTATCTCACTGTTTACCACCTCTTTTCAGCCACTTCCTCTTGTTTACCTGCCTATGTGCAAACTCCTTTAGCTGTCACCACAGTGACATTAGTCTAAATGTCCCGGTAGGCTGCTGTTTATGCTTGGCAGCATGTGTAAAGACTTTCCGTCCGTGCTGCATTGTGAGGGCTGCCCGCTGTGTTTGTCAGCTTGTGGACTTAATGTTTGTCCATCGACCCTCTGCATCGATTCCTCCTGTCAGTTACTTCACTGCTCCCCAGCTAACAGCTGTGTTGAGTTATCTCTCCCTTCCTCACTGCGTCCACATGCCATTTCCCCAATCTGAACCTAAACAGACAAAAGGACAGCCCTGTGCAGCCACATAAGCTTTCGAGGTGTGTATTTTCTCCCATCTGTGTAGAGGCAATTCCAGGTGCTGTGTGTCTGCTGTGACATTCCCAGCAGTCTGCCCTCTCTGGGAGACACAGACAGTCTGTCATTACCCTCTACACTGCTGTTAGCGATTCTCTAATGGAGGGTATCAAGCCAAGCAGCAATACACGAACACCTAAACATCGCTTCTTTGTCTCCCTGTATTTGCTTACATGTGTGTGTCTTGTTTCCCAAATCTTTAACAGATCCAGCACAGTTAGCTGAGGGATGAAACCCGCATGTCTCCGCTTTAGTCAGGCGACAGGGATAGTCTTTTTACACTGCAGCCACACGCTGCGGCATCATGGGGGAAATGAATGTAAATCCTCCAATGGCTTACATTCACAAATCTCTGCAGCAGGAGAGGAAGATGCATGATGCAAACATGTGCACAGACAAGGGTTTGGCAAAATAACTCTTGATGAATGTATTTGTTCTGCTTATTTTCAAGACCCTCCCCTGCCAAATTAACTGGGATAATTCTGCTTTTTTTTTTTGGTCAGTGTGCCTCCAGTTTTATCCATTGATGGATCCGCTGATGCAACACTATTACAGTCTACTGTAGCACCGTTGAATTGCATATAAAATACTCTTATATAAGTATTCTCATAGAATTCTAGCACACACAGCATACAACATGTCATTCATGATGCACACACACTCAGGAATGCTGGCAGAATTCCTGAGATGATTTGGCCTCTTCACTTTGCTCCCCCATTCCTTTATGTTGTTAAAGTTTGAAGACATACATATAAGTACTGACAAATGTTGCTGTTTGGTATGTAACCCAATATGTCCTGTTATTCATAATGAGTCTGTTTTGTCTAGCTTCTGCACCTTTGAATGAAAGAAATGCACTGTGGAGTTGTGGTGAAGCGATTACCTAAAGTAGGAGTGGAGATTCCAAGGATGCTCTCATCTAACCTGTTGACATGGGATCTAAAGGACACTGCTTTTATAGATGCACACACACACACAGACATGCACCGATGCACATTAATGCTTGAATTCTGCCTTCGTTTTCTCAGTCTGTTATTTCACACAGGCAGAGTGCTGATACTCTAATATGGGATTCTGGCTGATGCAAGGAATGTTCCTACTGCTCAGGAAGAGGGTGTGTGTGAGAGAGTGTGTGTATGACAGTGTGTGTATGACTGTGTGTGTGTGTGTGTGTGTGGGAGAGGGAGAGAGAGACTGACATGCAGAAAAGGAGAGAAAAAGAAAATGTTAACAAAAAAAGGGAAAGAAAGAGAAAGTAAGTGAGACACATTAAAAGAGGAACAGGAATGTTCTGACACAGATGCAAATGGTTATACACCGCGCTGAAATGGAGTTAAGGAATGAGCTTATCACCTACCACTCGTAGCACAGAGCACTTAGTTGGAATTGAATCCAGAAAGCTACTTTGCCTTTAGAAAGACTTGGAATCGCCCTGGGCTTTGTCACTAATAAAGGCTCCGTGGAGTTGATCCAGTCGTCGCACATCCAGCAGCCATCACCACTTCTCGGTTGCCAGTCAGGGAGCTCGCCATATTATTATAAAAGAAGGAAAGCTTTAATTCAGGCAATGGGAAACATTTCAGAGGGAAATTAGGGACTGCTGAGTCTTAAAAAGCATACAGTATGACAGATGTTTCATTTTCAAGTACATTTTGGCCCAGCGCTTCAGCATCTGTTAATGTTTTACACATCTGGGAATGTTAATAAGTGGCTGCCTTTGCAAATAGCTGCCACTGCTGCCACTGATAAATCCTATTGATTATGGTTGTTTTGGAGTAAGAGAAAAGCAGAGTATGTACAGCTATCGAGTCTGTTGATGTGCCGAATAGCCTTTATTGATCTTTAGACTGAATAGTCACACACAGAGAGATATGCACAGGCTGTATTTCCAAACAGATGTAGTCTATTATGATTTTCCAGACTGGCCTATAAACTCATTTAGCTCAGCAGATACGATTTCGATCTGTCTCCCTGAAGAAAGATGAGGCCCTGTGGCCATAAACTGAAACCGTGTGTCTGCCTACGTGTGCATTACTAAGCTGCCTGTTTACAAGGAAGCCAGAGAAACATATGATTTGGGATAAATGGCTGCTTTCACTGGCACACAATAGGAAAGGTAGTGATGACACAGCAAGAGGTTTGCCTGCAAGCAGGATCGTGGATCCATGTGTGCACATGAGGCTCGTTGCATAGATATGTATTTTGCGTGTGTGTGCTGTGGTTAACCGATGTATATTTGATCAGAAGGAGCAGAGGGATCCACTCACAAATTTTAGGAAGGTGTCTTTTCTTATTTATTAACAGCTACGAAAGAGTGAGGGGCAGAAGAAACAAAGAAATGATGAAATGATGTCTTTAAGCTAATCAATTAGTGGTAGTTTCAGGACTTTTTGTCTTGTGTGTGTGTGATCTTTTCTTAACAACACTCTGCCATTTTGGGTTGGCTTGCTTTGACCGAGTCCAGCAGTGCATTCATCATCCACAAGTCAGTCACACAGCTCTTACTGGTTTTGTTTACTCGCCACGAATTGTACAAGCGTGTTGATGTCTGTCAGAGAGTGTTGGGGAAATGGAGAGGAGGGGAGCAGCTGGATCTGCGTTTGCATTGTGAGCCGAATCAAAAAATGCCAACAGGGCTTAAAATAATCAGCCAGGAAGGATGTTTGTGTGAAACTGAAGTTCAGGAGTCATGCTGGAACACACACGGGTCGTACAGGGAGTGTGTGAAGCTTCCTGTTTTGGCCCGCTGCTTTGTGTCTGGGCGAAGGAATCAACTGCCTTTCACATAACTCACTGATTTTCAGCCCTGCAGTCAGCAGATTTGCCTTTCAGAACATACCCGAACCAAGAAATCACGGTGGAGGTTTTTTTGAGATTCAAAATCCTCTATTCTCCCTTTGATAAGTCACAATACAACACTGCGTTCTATCACGGTCGGTGTCCCATCGTGCTCTTGGTTTGTGTGTGTGACTGTGTGTGTGAGCTACACACAGTCGCCCGGTGCTGTGTCAGCACCAGACACAACGTAGCCGAAAACACTCATTGATTTTCTGCTCCCTTCCACATATCTCCTTCCTTAATCTTCAGAACTCAATATGACAATTTACTACAGAGCCAGAAAAAACACACAGCAATAAATTTACCAACACATTAAGTGCTGAGTTGACCTCCTTCAGCACACACACACACACACTCAAAAACAGAGCTCTCCTTACAAGTGAGTGAGTGTGTTGTTGTGATTCAGATTGAGATGTCTAATCCATCCCTGCTCCTTCATTCTTGATACAGTTGAGAGCTGAGAGATAAATAAGGAATGTTTGCCCCCACCATGTTATGCAGGGGTACAACAGCTCCCAGTGTATCAGATCTAAGACAAACAGCTCATCAATGTCAGTGACAGAAAGATGAAGGAATAGATAGAGTCGGTGGGAGAATGAATGAAAAGAGAAGAAAAACACAAAGAATAAAAAAGCAGCCGTTGCAGCCAAGTGGGTAAGGTCAGAGTTCAGCTGCTAGATGACTGCTGTTCATTGGTGCCAGATGTTCCAAATGCTCTGATTGGCCAACAGATGTTCCATCTGCCCTGGTTGGCTAATCCTAACACTCTGGCTGCCACCCCTTTACTAGGCCTTCAGCACTGAGGCATGCTGGGATTGGTTGAAATCTCCCCTTCCTCTTTTCAGGTGTGTATGTGTGTGTGTGTGTGTGTGTGGGTGTGGTGTGGGTGGGCATGCATTGGTGTGTGTGCAGCCATGTGAACACGAACATCATGATTTGTGCACCCCTCTTGTACTGACATTTTGAAACAAGATAAAGCTGAAGCTATGTTTATTCATGCAAAACACACACACACACACACACACACACACACCTCCTGTATGGCAGACTTTGTTGTTAACCTCTGTTCGTTTTTTGCATAATGTCAACTGTGACATTCCACTTTGACAGTTGGTGTGAGTAAGATGAGGAAATGTAGTAGTTTTGTGGTTGGTCTGTGTGTGTGTGTGTGTGTGAGAATGTGTTAATATGGATACATTAGAATTTTGCTATTGCACTTTTTTTTTTTCAAATTGAGAATTTAACAAACACCTAGTGAGTTTTAAAGTGACCTGAGTGAATATACTTGTGTATGTGTATATGTACTTTTAACCAATGATATTAAAGACAAGTTAACTTGGTAACAAATTTTTGTTGTCTCACAGCAAATAAGGGTAGCAACTTGGGTTAAGTTTCATTACGTCGTAATTTGCTGACTGTTTTCTTGATTAAGC
>JAQFJA010000012.1:19227993-19242446 GCA_029874485.1 Naso brachycentron | reverse complement strand
ATTTTTGCGTAAATGATTAATAAAATGTTGCAAATGAATTTTCTATTTGTTAAATTTATTTTTTGCTGTATTAAAACTATAGTAATTTATTTTTCCCAATGCTAAGATAGATTCTTTTCTAAAATATGGACACGATGCCCAGGTCTCTGTGTGAATGTGTGTGTGACCCAAGCCTATAGTTGATATACAGGCCTTGACCCTTGTTAGGGTGCCTCATTCATTCAAACTTCTCTTCCTTTATCAGACACACACACACACACACACACACAGCAACAGCAGAGCAACCGGTGAGAGTGTGTAAAAATGTTGAGAGCAGCGTCATGCTCTGGCCCCCTCACTCACTCACACACACTCTGTCAATCCCATACTCCCTCTCACTCTTTTTCAAACTTTTCTCTTTCTGTCAGCCCACATCCAACAAACAGTCACACCATTGTGAAAAGAACTGCTGCTCTTCAACTCAAACTCTCTGCGTCTCTCGCTCCTTCTTTGCCCACATGTTTTTTCTGTCTCGGTCTTTCTCTCCGTCCTTCCTCTGTCTCATGATGTTTGTCAGTTGTGATGAAATGTGACACACATTTTCAAAACGCCTCCTATGGAAGCTTAATTCACCAATCGTCACTGTAGGGTTTCAGCATGTGTCACTCACATATTGTGCTTGCAAGCATGAGTCTCTGCAGCGGACACTGACTCACAACCAGCTGAGAGAGAGGATGTTTGCATGTCTGTGTGTGTGTGTGTGTGTCTGTAAGTGTGTGTGTGGTGGTGAGAACGTATTTAAGAGGGATCTATATAAAGCCTAGCAGGGCAGAGACAAAGCCCACTCATATCCTCTGTAAAACAATCAATATGAGAACAGACATCCAGCTGTAAATAAATAGGAAAGAAGCAGAGAGGAGGGAAGGAGAGAAAACACAACAGTCGAGAGGTTGGATAATGTTCCCGGGGGATGCCAGAGGAAACAGGTTGTGTTTGAACAGCCCTCATACGTGGCCAGAGAGCAGGAGTGGAAAAAAGCTAAGGAGCCTGACCAAGGAGTGAAAAGGGAGGAAAGGGGGTGAAGGAGAAGAAAGAGGAGGAGGGATCTGGGAAATGTGCAAGAGGAGGCCTGAATAGAATTAGGTTTAAAGGAGGGAAAAAACCCACTTCTACCAGACTCCACGGTCCATCTGCTCAATTCGGTATGTGTGTGAGTACAGTATGCACTCATATTAGCCTTTTCACTCCCAATCTTGCTCTCTTTCTCTCTCCTTCCCCCTCCATCAGCAGCTTCTCTCTGCACGTAGGCAGAGTTGGTTGCTAGGGTTACCGAATTGCCCCCATTTTTTACCACTAAAAACACACACACACACACACGCACGCACACGCGCCTCAGTTCCATATTGAACCCTTAGACGTCGGTCTTTTCGGGGTGTTCTTCCCTTTTGCTTTCTTGCCTCTCACTCCTGCTCGCCTTATTTGCTCTCGCCTGCTTCCTTTATTCCATCTTTTCATCGCTTTCTTTTTCCATGGTGTCACTGCTGTTTCCTCATCTCCCCGGCTGTGAGGTGGTATGCTCTGTGCGTTTGTGTGTGTGTAAGTGAGAGAGCGAGAGAGATGGAAGGAGTCAGGGATTCATTAAAGGAAATTCTGTGTTGTTTCTTGAAAATGATTTGGTTTGTCATGGATGTTTTTAGCTTGATATTTATGAAAGCTCGAGGTCACATTTTAAGCTTGCAACTGTATCAAATACTATTAATGAGTAGCAAGAGGGTGGGTGGCTTGCGCTGGTATCAAAGAGAGAATTTCAGTGTTGTGACAAGTTTGTGTGTGTGTGTGTGTGTGTGTTAGAATTGGGCAATCACTGCACGCTGGCATTCACTCTTCGGGTTTACACCTCTGCTAATGCTGTTTTAATGAAGCCATTCATCATCTCGTCTCAGCTGAATCCGCATCCCTTACACTCGCTCGCATGCAGCCTCTCGCTCTCTATCCTCTTTTCTTCTTTCTGAATGTGTGTGAGGACACGGTGTTCTTCCCCCTGGTTGCTATGTCAGTGCACCAGTTCTATTTTAGCTGTTCCCAGCAATAAAGGCGCACTGGTGGAGATTTCTCCAATTTTCTCCCAGTGTTTGTTGCCCCACATATGCAGGCTTAAAGAGGCTTGTTTTGAAGTGCTGACACCTAGCTTTACTTTAAACCATCTTTTAATGTGGGAATACTGTAGCTTTCTTTCCCACAGTCATTGCACACGTACACACACTCTTTTTTAAATTTTGGTTTATGCAATGTGATGATAAAAGCCGCACACACTCCTGCAAGGGTAGAAAGCCAGACAGCTGAAAAGGAGCATCCTCTTCTCTCTGATCTTTAAAACAGGGACAGTCAGCTCTTCTTCCCCTGCTTCAGGCCCCACGCTTCACACTCAAACCAGATGCACTGCCTCTGCACCCAACCGCACACATCGCTTCAACAGCTCGTCGGCTGTGTGGGATGCTTTTTGGGCGTGTGCGCTGCTAACACGCTGACCTGAAGCTGGAGGTTATATTGAGGTCACTGTCAGCCAGTTATGTAGCAGCAGGAAGTAGATGTGAGGATTGAACTTCCTCCTCTCATCTTCCTTTTCACTCATCCATGCAGGACAACAACTTGTGACAGGAGCCCCCCTGTTGTGTGCAAACAAGGAAAAGCAAGGGAGGCTAAATGTCACACATTGTCACTGATGGCCTTGTACACCTGAAACTACAATATATAGTTAGACACGTGTCCAAAACCCAAAGACGTATGTCTTGACATATGACAATGAGAAGTGTGGCCTAAAGGATAAAGGGTGCTGTCAGATGTTTCTCAGTGCTGACAGCACCCTGGAGATTGGACTGGTTATGCAAGACTACAAGCTACCTGACAGTGACATGAGGTAAACCTGCTTTGGTTGTTGGTAAGAACAGGTTTTAGACATTTGTCATAACCTCCACCCAACCTGACTTGACATACTTTCTTGGTTTTGTAAACAGGTGACTCTCAAGCAGCATTAAAGTAATGTAAAATAAAAAAAGAGCAAATTAATAGAACAGCAGAGGCTGTGCAGAGACTGTGTGAGCTTATGGAGAGAACTGTACCTCAACTGTGTACTGATGTGATTAAAATGTAGGTAATCAGTGATGTGTAAGAACCTACATTTGCAGATACTGCCAACAGTAACACTTATCCTCAGATTCCACTGGTTGCGTGTGCATTCTGAAACGGCTCGGCTGCAGGTTTTCTCCATGCTACAACATCTGTCAACACCCACAGGCAGCGTTTCAGAGTGCAGCACCGCCGGACAGCTAGAGTTGCAAGACCAACGAGATTTTGCGGTAATAACAGAATCGTGCACAATTGCAGCCTCTGAAAACCTCTGATCTGTTGACTTCAGGCCTGGCTCCACGCATAATTTTTCATGAAGTTAAGTGAAATTCAATCTGGCATCGACAAGGAGCGATTTTCTTCTGAAAATTAACTAGATATTTTAATGCGCTGTAGTGCCTGACTTCCTGTCCTGCTCGATTGTGTCGAATTGCTGCGTTGTCCTCCAGCATCGGGCAAAAATAGAGGCCTTGCATATCTGCTCAGGAAGGCTCCCGATAACTGTAGCTGCAAGGGAGTGGATATGCAAGAAAGTTGTAGCCAATGGAAGCACACATATTGACTTGAGTTAAAAGGTCTCAGCTCTGCTGCTGTGGCAAAGCAGAGATGGACTGCACACGCATCTGGTGGAATTAAGGGGTTAGATGTGGACTAGCTGCAGCAGTTATACCCAGGCTCATATCAGTACAGGTTGGAGGGTGTAGCTGTATAAGCATGTCTGACTGCCTGCCTTCCTGAATGGATTTGTATTTTTGTGTGTGTGAGTGTTGGACTGACACGTCAATGCTTTGGCCGTGCCGGGTTTTGACGAACCCACCCTGAAGACGTTATTTACCTGCAGCAGATACTGTTCTCGAGCTGTTTGGAGGCAGCAGCACATACCTGAGGCCTGATATTTATCTCACTGGTTTGCAGGCGCCTTTCAGCAGACTCTTTCTCATGTTCTGCCTCTTACTGAGCGTGGCCAGGGGGCAATGGAGTCTGTGTGTGTGTGAGAAGAACATGCATGTTTAAGCATGTCCTGAGGCTGTGGAATATGTACTGTAGAAGTCTCTGAACCTGTCATGTGCAAACACAGCAGTTAGAGACTGTGTAGATCTTTTGTTTTACTGCATGATACACCTTACATAACATGACATGTGACATGGTCAACATGGCTCAGTTGATGCTCATAATAGTGACATACACTGAGTTACTGGTTTATTAAGTATTCCTATACGTTTTAAAGTAATTTAATACAAAGCTTTGCAAGAAATCATGTCTTTGTCTTGCTTCTAACGTTCAGTTTCTGTTGACACTTGGTTAGCAATGTGTTAGGCGCACATACTTAGTGTTGCCGTTTAAAAAAGATCAGGTCAGTGCAGTGCTGCTTTTTCTATTGGTTAACCAGGTACATTTTAAGGGGGCTCTGTAATTGTATAACTTATTTAAATCAGACCGCTGACAATGAGCCCCATGCAGTCAGCACATCCAGAGACTGCAGTGTTTCAACTTTTAAAATATTTGCTTACTATCTTGCAAATTATTAGCTACATGAGCCAAAACTGAAGTCAGATGCTGTTAGCAAGACTCTTACAAAGCAGGAACGGGTGGATGTTTTGTTGTGTCAGCAAGCAGGATGATGTTTAGTACCAAAACTGTCATTGTCGAAGTATTTTAATTGAGTGAGATGCATAGTGCACTTAATGAATGGCTGCCAGCAGCGTTTATCCTCAAATGCACCGATGTGTCCTGAGACATTTCTTGAATAATTGATCATATTTTCATATATGCACGATGCAGCAGGAGCAGGTTGAGTTTAGATGTGTTTCATACAGCTGATGCAAGAGCACTTTCCTATGTTGTTACTGTCATCAAAATAGCATTATTAGTAGGTATGCTTTGACATGGGGATGCCTACAAGGCCCTTAAAGTTGTAATAGGTAACATCTGCAAACAAGCTAATAAGCTAACGTTAGCTGTAGCATGAGACTTGTTGGGAAGAAACTGCGCTGCAGCTGTTTGCATCTTATGTGTTTTATTTGTTTGTTGTCGCTCTCTCTTTTAAGTCCAGTTTGAACTGAGAAGAAACAGTTTAAGGGAAAGTCGCAGCAGAGTTAACTGGTGCGTCTCAGCTTGGGCTTGAGCGGACTGACGGTGTCGCTTGCAGACACTCTGTCGTAAGCAGAGGCGAGTCAGAACATACAAACAGCCAATCAGCTTGTACCAATGCTGCCTGTCGCTAGGAAGCGCAGTGTAGACTGGCCAGTTAGGACAGAGAGTACAGAGAGTGTCGCTGATTTGGCAAATAGAATGGGAGCGATAGGATTTTTATCCGTCCTGGTAACAGAGGCGTGGGAAAACAAAGAGATCTCGCGGTACTGCTTGACCACGTCACTTACCAACAGCTGTCTATGGGTATTATAACATTTTTTCCAAATAGAACATAAAAAGTTATTGATGTTCACCCCAACATTACCTACTGCAGCTTTAGGTATTTCTCTTTTCAGGCTTGTGATCGTCTGTCCCCTCCCGTGTGCTGGGTCCATGATAGAGTGTAATGACCATGTGCTGGTCTGCACTGTGGGATACCCCCTCTCAGATTACTGCTTTTGCCAACCCCCCCCCCAACATTCCGTCTCAGTCCATGTGCTTCAAACAGAGTGAAAATGGGAACATCCCTGTCCTTATACATGCACACACACATACTCGTTCCTGTTGTGCAGTGGCCCATGCAGGACAAGGGTTGGTGTAAAGCCGATGGGTGCTTTCCTCCGAGACTTACAGGGTGTGCTGCATTCTCTGTTCTTAGGAAGTAGACCTCTGCACAGACCTGTGCTGAGCTGAAAGTTGAGTAGTTTTCTTGGAAATGAACAGAGGTGGGCCCCAGAATATTGGGGTGATGGAGAAGCTGACGAAAAAGAGAGGGTAAAGAGGGGGTGGTGCCCTGTAGAACAAAGAGCCCTCCCATCAATCACTTCATCACATTCGTGGCATAGCAGCTTGACACAGGCATGTGCTGGTGCCCCCATCACTCTTTTTGTCTTCTTCTTCTTCTTTTTCCCCCAAATATTGCCTCTCCCACTCCCTCTGTCTCTGTAATTTCTTTCTGTCAGAGGGCAGCGTTGCATGCTAGAGGTTGCTCTCCGTGACATATGTGCACATACACACAGGCATTCACTGTGTGTAAAGGTTGCAGTGGGAGGCAGCAGGCTAAGTGGCCGAGTGTGACTGGAGCTCTTGTCATGTGCTGATGGTATTCCCTCTGAGGAATGTGGAGGAGAGAGTTTCCCAGTCAAGAGTGAGGAGTACCGGATTCCCTCTGCTGGATCTGAGCATGAATGGAAACTTTTAGAAATCCTTGTGGTCCTGTTAGTTGTACATTCATGATACAGTCAGTTTATAAGCAAGTTTTGAAAAGGTTGTACTTTCACAACACAGTGGTTTGCAAGGAATTTGGAAATCTTTTGATGAAGCTCTCACTTCCAAAGTTAACATACCACTCAAAAGGCAGTTATAATCCTTAAGATAATCTGCCTTGAATGATTTAGCGACACCTGATGATGCTTGTGGTAACAGCATAGTGTTTTAATTGAGTTCTTTTCAAGATTATTTGAAAAGGATACATGCACTGGCTTTTGTTTTCTCCATTTCGTGCAGTATATCTGGGTGAATCCCTTGTACACATTAACTTGAAACTTCTTATAACTAAAGAAAACTGTTATGCTGCATGTTTATTACTGTAAAATACCATAACATTGATATGCACACACATGAAAAAAACCCCAAAACAAAACAAACAAAAAAACAACAACAGAATTTTGCCATAAGTTTTTATTTAAATGCAAGAAAGGCCAAAATTCAACCTTTTTTTTTTTGCAGAACCTGTTTGCCTCTTGACTGTCTTCTAGGGTTTGATTATCCAACAACATGGCAATCCTGGTTGTCAGAGCATTTTTGAGAAGGTTACATTCTTTGAAAGATTGTTGAAAATATTGTTAAAAATACACAGCATGTAATTAATGAACCGAGGAGTGCAAAAACCACAGTGAACTCCAGCTAAACAAAGAAAAACAAACGTGCGTCAACGTTTTGGCATTACGACCCTGCATTAAAGCAGCTATTGTATCTTTGCACAGCACGCTGACAATTAATGCCCATTGTTTTCAGTGTCTTTGTTACGGATAATGGCCAGGAAGGCTTACAGTATGTGTGAGTCAGGTCCCTGGCTGTATCCCGCTCCATTGTGTCCCGCTCGCACAGAGAGTGACAATGACGGCCAGTGTCCCTGGAGTGAAACACGCCGTCGTCATGGCTTACATTCTACATGGTCCATATGCACACAGCACAGCTGGCCCCGGCACAGCTACTTCAGCTCCGAGGCCATTTTGAATTCATGAATTATTTTGTTGTCTTTGGTACAACGGGGAGAATGGGTCTGATTTCTTGGGGGTGGGGGGGGTGGGGGGTGAAAAAGTGGGAGCACAGAAAGAAAAAGGAGAGAGCGCTCTCCTTTAGTGAAGGAGAGAGTGAGAGGAGTGTATGCCTGAAGTCTGGGAGCTGGAGAGCCTGAACAGCAGGACTCTGCTAGATCAAACAGGTTTCCTCTGCGGATAAGAAATAGAGCTGGCCAGGGAGAGAGAAAAACACAGGCAGGAAGCGGGTGAAGGAAAGCAAGAGAAGCACTCTTTGTAGAATTTCAAATTGTTAAGCAATAAATGGCACTAATGACTCTCTCGGTTTACCTTGTGTCTGACTTAGATGATCTGTCTGTTCCAGTCAACTGAGGCGAGTTTAGAACAGGTGTGGGCCACATGTCTCCCTTTAGTCTGCTGTGACCTTTGACCTCTCCCGTTCCCAGCCAGCCACAGACGCTCTCAGGGGAGCTGCTGCAGCCTCTGAAGAGAGGGGATCATTACACACGTATTTGCCACAGCTCTGCATATGCATGCGTGCTGTTTATGATAGAGAGATTACACTGTGCATGTGTGAATGTGTGTGGAGTTCTCCCACTTCTCGCCCTTCAACACTGAGGCAGCATCAATAATTTAGCAACACAATGCAGAACACAATGCTACACACAGCATAGCACTTTCTCCTGTTCCCTCCCTCTAGATTCCTTAGTATTTATCTGTCTCCTGTTAGACTGTTTTTATGCCCCCATTTTGTTTCTCTTTCCCCCCTCCCCCCGATTTCTCTTAGTTCTTTTTACTTTGTCTCTCCTTTCTGTCATGTTTCCACAGCTCGGGCTGAGAATCTGTCAAACCTCTCACTTTTTCTTGCATTCATTAGTGTCTACTTTTTCATTTCCCTCATCACTTTCTCCTTATTTTACACACACACACACACACACACACACACGTACAGAGTATATCAGGGATTTATTCCTGGTGTGTCCGCTCCCTTCCTCCCTCCCGTCCGCCTCTGTCCCTTTCTCTTAAAATCTCGTCAAGGCAGTTTTGAGGGGCTGGAGAGGAGGCCGTGGAGGGGAGCTAGAAGGAAAGGGTGTGGCCGCCCACACTGCAGCACTCTATTGTGTTGCGCTCATTCCTCTCTGGAACACACACATCACATCACCCATAAAATAGGACACACACATACAGGGTGTAGAGTCACTGACCCCTTGCTTTCTCTCCTCTTGTCGTAGAGGCGTATTCTGCTGGTATCAGGACTGTCTATTCCTGAGCACAGATAGCTTTGTTTTCTATCATGTGTCCGAGGCTTGCTAGACATCAGGCTCCCATGGGGTCAAAGGGCCGGAAGACTGCGAGAAAGACTTGAACCGTAGGACTTAACCACAGGGCCGACTGTAGGGAAGTCAAAAGACTTTTAACCCAACAGTCTCAGACTTCCAGAACTTTGTTTCATGGTTGACCCTCCTCCTCATGGAGATCAAAGCTTTGGGTCAGCTAGAAAACAGCCACTCTCTATTCAGCATCAGGCACATTCCAATGAGCACTTGCCTGCTGTCATTAAGGAGTAAAGGCCAGATTTCTGAGCTAAGAACGTCTACTTAATCATCTAGACTGTCAAGCTACCGACAGCGCTGCGTCAATTAAGTGCGAAAAGCTGCGTGGGTGTGAGCGTGTTGTTACAGGTTGCAGTATGAAGATGAAATATGAACCAAGAAGTCCAGTTTGAATGAGACATCCTTATCAGGTGCCAAAAAACATTGCTCAGCAGGTTGTACTTCTTTCGAAGCAGTGTTTTACTGCTAGAAATCAATCAGAGCAGCAGTTTTCTTCTCTGTGTCTGCGCGTAGGAGGCAAATGGGAGAGTTGGCACAATACTACAAGCTATGTCCTAATATAATTGGATCTCAGAGTGTATTGCTGGAGGACGCAGGACCGTACTTCAACAAAATTTGAGCCTGACTCATCAACATTGGATGACCTTGCGTTTCTTTTAAGTGATTCCTCATTGCACCAATATGGACATCTGAATTGATACAAAACACGACGGCTTGTTTGAGTCTGACCTTCAGGATAGCTGACGTCCGTCCGTAGCTTCTTTGCCTCGGTAATCATCAGACTATGAAGACGATTAAAGCTTGTAAGAACCCATGAGAAGTTGATATTTGAGCTGCAGGGACAGTCATGTGGCTAAGTAGGCAGTTATGTGCAAGAAAGCGAAACAATAGCATACGTGTCTTTGTGTGTTTGAGCAGCACAAAGATTGTTTATTGTGTCTGGGCGTTCTCAGGCAGACCTCAGGTGAGCTTTCTTCACTCTGCAGTGGTTTGCAAACACATCCTCTAAGTGTCCTCTCAGTCTGACTTTACCCATGAGAGTTCTGAGAGGAGAAGGTTATTGTGATTTGTACTTTCCAAGTACTGGGAAGATGTGCTCAAGGCTTTCTCGAGTGTTCTGCACTGCGGAATCATGCAGCCTGGAACACTAAGCTATATAAAGACATAGAATTTCATTTGGGCAGTGAACTCCAACTGACCCTGATTCGCACTGCTGCAGAGATATTAATTTAGGCTACATCCACACTGATACGATTTCCTATTAAAATGCATAATTGTTGCTACGTTTATGCTTGGTGTCCGCTCTGGCTTTTTGAGCCTGTAAAAGATTTTTTAAGCATCGCTGTAGTTCAAAAACTTCAGGTACAAACAGATACTTTAGGAAACAATGACGCAGACACACAAGTTTGCTTCCTGATTGGTTCTTTTATATCAGGATGAGTCCTCCCCTGCCACCATGTCCAACTAATGTCGTACTTTCAGCAAGGGCCCAACTGATATGAGATTTTTCAGGCTGATGTTGATGTCAAAAGTTGGGAGAAATAAAATTCCAATATCCGATATAATGGCTGACATTGTACATATGTCCTCTGAATGTGGTTATCAAGTACTTGTGTCAGAGACATCTAATGGAGGCAGGATGTCTTACATCTTAACAAACTTTATTTCAAACTTCAGTGCACTGAACAATAAACACTTCACTTGTTAGTTAGTAAATAACAAACCGCAAACTATGTAATAACACCATTTTAAATCACTAGTCCAAGCATTTTTCCAGCCTCAAAAACAGTTTTAATGTCGGCAAATATTGGTAAACCATATGCTGATATTGATATATCTGCGATGGCCCTATATTGGCCAACCGATATATTAGTCTGGCCCTACTTTCAACAAAAGTTCCGCCTCAGCTTCAGTCCTAGCAAAGACTTTCAAATATTGCTGTTTTTCTTTCATAGTCTGCTGCACTTAGCAGCCAACCAGCTGCTCCCTGTTTCCACTTGCATATGCATGCAGTGTACATGAATGGTCATGTGATGTGCATTTAGGTGTGTTGAAAGTCAAAAATGAAAAGGTGGTAGTATGAAAGTTGTCAGAGTCTTTGAACATCAAATAGCACAACTGCCTCACAGGAGGCTCTGCTGCTGCTTAGAATGCAGTCACCTGCCTCAGTTTCCGACTTACAAATTCATATATTTGTGCAAAAACATCATCATGCTAAAGCTGCTCCAACTCCGAAAACTCTTGTCAGGTTTTGTAGTCTGTGTGAGCACTTCAATGGCTCCAGGCTGTCACATTATACCAAGGTTTAAAGAAGTGTGAAATGTGTGAGAGTACCTTGTGGTTCAACCCTCCTGGTTGGGTCTTCATGAAAGTTCCAGGCCTTGAGCTTTGTTCTTGAAATGATGTCTGATACAGTCTGCCGAAGTTTAATCAAATGTCTGTCTCTGTGCTGCAGCTCATCCAGTTAGAAGAATTTAACTGCATTAGCGTCATTGTACATCTTCTTAACACTGGAATCAAAGTCGGCCCAATTTGGAACAATTGTTTTATGGTCACATTATCAACCGAAGCATACATTTTATGCAGAACTGTGTTATTACATTTTGGAAGAAATATTCAGGTGGATAATAAAAATGCAAAAAATGTGTCCAAGCTTGCAGACACCGATTAGTGTAATCTGTTTCACTCTCTTATTAAGCAGGCTCAAATTAATGGCCTGTCTTGTGCAATTTCTTTAAGCTAATTTTCCTAATTTGTCCTGAAGCCCAAAATACTCATTAAAGGGCCAATCTCTAATGAAAAAAGTCTTGAATAAAAAGTGGGCTTTAACCCACTTGTGTGGTGAACTGAACAGTGACCTGAGTCCTTATTCAGACCACTTTTTACTTCAAGCATCCATGTTGACCTCATGTGGACCTGATCCCAGTGGCATGCTTTATCACTAGGGGTGTAACAATACATCAATTTGTATTGAACCATATGGTACACGTGGCGGTTTGGGTGCAAAGGTACAGGGTTGTACAGGCTATAGTTAACACATTATATGGTATTAAGACTGATGAGTGTGGCGCTGAACCAAATTCACATACATGAGTTCCGCCCGGATGAGAAAGACCTGCCTGCTTCTCAAAATCTTGTAATTGTGAAGCTTCTTTAGACTTTCCACAGTGTGTGGACAAAACTCTGATAGTGAAATGAGTCATTTCCCTGAGGTTGTGTGACGCATAAAACAATTTCTTTAGTTTTAGCGCGGTAATCACAGACTGAGGTCGCAACAAGCGAGGGAGAGGCTAGCTGCTTCACAGATGAAGTCATAGACATGGCAGTGAATCCGGTCATTTTTCAAAATAAAGCACCCTGTGCTGATTGTTTTGTTTTACTAGATCACCTACAGCGAGCTATGACGTGTGGATGTATGCATGTGCCACTAGTGCTTTTCTTACCTGAGCCAGGGAGCAAAAATTAAGATGGGAAAGGAGGATGATGCGACAGTCAAATTTTTGTACCGAATTGTGATGTCTTAACCGAGATGTGAACTGAACCCTGACTTCTGTGTGCTGTTAGCGCCCCTATTTATATTGTATATCAATGACAGATATATTCAACTACAGGCACAGAACGTCCTTAATTTTGTCTGAGTTTCACTGTGATTACATGCTAGGTGGCTAAATGGGATCCTCACAGCTTATGGCCTCTTTTGCAATGAAGATGACGGATCTAGTCTTGATTATCTGAAAGTAAAAAGAAATTCAGTTGGTAGAGCCGGTGCCCCTTTTACAGAGGCTGTGTCTGCACTGCAGTGGCTGCGGGTTTGATTTCACCCTGTGGCCTTTCGCTGAATGTCATTCCCTCTCTCTCTCTCTCTCTCTCTCTCCCCTTTTTTCTGTCCAATCCTTCTGCTGTCCTATTACATAAAGGGCCAAAAAGCCCAAAAAGTATCTTTAAAAAAAAGAGAGAGGGAGATTGAAACAGTAACCCTACAGCGTTAACTTACATAAACTAAACAATTAAAACAAGTGTGTGTTTATTTGCTGCCTGTAATTAGTCTCTTTTATAACCCAGTATCAGTGATTGGATAATGTAGTCTACTTGGAGCTGCATGCATCTCATTATACGGGTTTCTTTTCCCTTCTGTTAGATACAGAATTGAAACCATGGTCCGTTTTGTTTTTGCCAGTAGAGATGCTCTGTCTCTATCCCCAGTCAGTCTCTTTTCCCACTTTGTTCTTTTCCCTCAGAGAAACTGACCCTGATCTCCATGTGAGTCATGACTAAAAACACCCCCTTTCCTTTGATTCTTGGTGTAAAAAGGCTACATGAAAGAAAAGCCTGACAGTGAGAAAAAACTTTGTTCTTCTTTGCTTGCTGCCCTGGTTGGTCTACCTCAGGAGAACAGAGTTGTTTTGTAATCATGAAAGAATCTAAATGTAAAGCAGCTAAAGACTCAACATTGCGGTGGAGCGAAAATGATCTTTTTCTCAGGCGGGTCCTCTGTGCCACTCTCCTGCCGCTCAACAGAATTCTGTCGTGGAGGGTTGTTGTGCTGAGGTGCTGAGTTGTCCTCCTCTCAGGGAGCCTCTTCATGCAGCATGGCCCACTTTCTCCCTCTCTCTCTTTCCCTCTGTCTCCCTCATGTCTCTGCAGCAGTCAGACAAATGCCAAACCGGTGGGTATGTGAGCGGGTGGGGAATTCATGTAAGAAGAATTTAACTAGCTGGCTGAATGTGATCTTCGCTGTCGAAAAACCCTCATTAAGTAAGCTGAAATCCAACTCATGGCTCTACGAGCCCTCTGTTCCTCAGTGATAGGATATACCGCAATGCTACATTCTCCATGGGGCAGTTGGGGGGCAGGTAGGGCGGGGCAACCGTCTGCTCACATGCTCATCGTAGCTGTTCCTCGCAGACCCAGGCTTGGTATCTGCAAGGCTTGTTGTGACAGTCTGCCGCCTGGTTGGAATGGTGGCCATATTTCACCGGCCAGCCTGTCACCGCCAGCAACCCCCGACTCTCTGAGCTGTGTCTCTGCAGGAGTCATTACACAGCAAGGCCACATCTCAGTAGTGTGCAAACACACACATGCATGCACAAATAAGCAGGTGTGAGAAGAGTTATACCTCTGGAGCAGCAGTTCAGAGAGAAGGGTGAATAGACGCAAAAAAAGAGATTGCAGTGCTGCAAAGCTGATCCTGATTCAGCTTTTTCTGTCTTCAGTGATTAAGGGATGGGAGCCAAGGGCTTTTACCTTATGTTACTTCAACTTTTATAGCTTTATTGTTAGTCGAGGGGGGAAAAAAATCAATTCTTAGATGCATCATGATTTGAGTGTGGACGATTCTGAATCGATTCAATAATGTCCAATGACTGATAATGGAAATTTTAAAAAATGTAAAAAAGACAGAATGAAAAAGGTGGAAAACTGAAGTGCAGCGTGCTGTACACCCGGACAGTTTACAGGGAGCACATAAGAAAACGAGAAACATGGCTGACGCAAGATCCAACCAGCACCGAGTGGATTAAAAGCTAGTGTTTGGGGGCGCGGCAGGTGGCTCAGTCGGTAGAGCAGGCGCCCCATATACAGAGGCTATGTCCTCGCGCAGCGGACCCGGGTTCGATTCCAC
>JAQFJA010000012.1:19161540-19172540 GCA_029874485.1 Naso brachycentron | reverse complement strand
TACAGGCTTGTTGGCAGATCTGGAGATGAGTGAGCAGTGCCAGAATAAGGTCAGATTTTTATTTATTGTCTGTTGCAGCTCAGACCAATGATGTAATATAACAATGTGCAAAAGTTATATAATATTTTGGATAGTTTTTATTAGATATCTTTGAATTACTTCAGTAAGTGTTTGTGACATCACTCGTGTTTCATCTTAAAAATGAGATGATGTAATGTCTCATCTGTCCTCCTCAGGCTCTGGACCGAATCCTCTTCAGTCTACAGCCAAGGGGAGTAGGACAGCCGGGAATGACACACACAGACAAGGACCAGATGGTCTCCAGGTTTGTGTCTTTTTGTGATGTGTGTATGTGCATGATAGAGACAGTTGTGCAATCTCTCGAACATCTCTTTCCTTGTTCCAGGATGCGCCATCTGAAGGAGGAAATGGAGATTTTGGTGAGGGAGCTGCAGTGTAACAACACCATTATTGAGAGGTCAGTTGATGAATTTCTGTCCATGAATATCTTCTGTCGAAGTTTCCGTAATACTTCCATAATAAAGTAGGTCAGAAAGTATGATGCTGATTGTTTTTATTTGTTGTGTCCTTTAGTCTGGAAGCAGTGAATTCTGCGGCAGCTCTGGAGCCAAGCTTGGCCAGACCTTCAACACTGTGACAAAACCACAGCATCTTTTTATCCAACATACACTCCCTTTCTCCGACAAGCGTCTGATTTTAACGGGCACTCGTGAACAGAGATGGACAGTAAACCGGATCTTCTTTTAAGGACCGGCTGCAGCTCTGTGCTATGGGAAGAGGAAGCAGCTGAAGACAATCGATGAAATGTGAATCTCTGTTTAGAGATAAGATGCACAGAATGGAGGTGGAGGAAATGCCACTGATGGATTTTTACTGTTTGTGTGCGTGCATGTGTGTGTGTGAGGGGGGTATTGGGGGTTGGCAATTGAGCACAGCATTCAATGTAAACATCATTAATGCCTTTAGTGTTATTGTATTTCTAATAGGATGCCAAAGTGATGAACTGTCACGATAAAGCAAAATGAATGCCAAGTCAGCTACTAGAGTGTTTTTCCAAGGCACTGTTTCCTCTTTGTCCCACACAAGAAGCTTTGTGACATCCGGAGAACTTCAGTGATGAATTTAAACAGACTGACTGCATATCTTTTTTTATCTGTGTGTACATATATATATATATGTGACATTTGTCTGTGTGTGTTGAAGGGATGTCTTGATTGTTCTGATGTCTTTTTCTCTTATGGTTGATCATTGAAATGGTTATACAAGACTTCATTAGCTATTTCACTGACAGTTCAGTGAAGTGACTGATTTCATCAGTGACTGTCAGCTCTGTAAGCATGCAGCACTGTTTTGATGTTGAAATTTTTTTTTCTGTTGAAGTTTAACTTGAATGATGAGATGTTTCTTTGGCTTTTATCAAAGGTTTCACTGTAAAAGAGAAGTAACAGAATCAGGCAAACTCAGCACTAACCACAATTTCTCCTATTTAACAGAACTACATAAAGCCACCTCAGTCATGTGACATTACAGCAAATTAATACAGTGAAATGTCATGAGTCAGTTTGGTTTAAACAGTGGGAAAATCCCGAGTTTATTTGTTTGTAAAGGGGTCGCATAAGGTTAGAAAAAATTTCAGATACACTCTATACTTGCAGACTTTTAATATTTTTAATCTGTGGTTCATTTTTGCCTTGAAAAATGAGTATCTCTGTTGATTAAGTAATGGAGACTGAACGAGAATGTAAAAACCACATGATGCTCTGTCTTGTAAGCAAGTTCTTAGAAGTAAATAAGACCAGAAATTCAGTCTGTATTCAAATGACTTTGACATTATGTGGGGGTAGGTGTGACTGAGAGGATGAAAGGTCTCAAAACAGACAGAAAACAAGTGCGCTGTTGTGACACTACGAACTGTAGAGAATGGAAATGAAAGTATTTCTCTCAGTGAGTGTAGGAGGTGTGTGTGGGTGTCCTTGGGGGCTTTCTGGCTCAGTCGGGGATGAAATCAACTCACTGTGGTTTTCTGCCGTTTGTCTGACGTGCCCTTGGCAAAATGGAAAATTTGATAAATTTCCCCTTACACAAACAAGTGTGACACTGTTTTTATCAGGTGGACTCTGTAATTTACTACTCATCCAGTACATGCCGTAGGCCAACTTTTTCAGTCTTGCTGTGTGACATCTGTTATGGTTTCATCAGTTGTTACGGGTTTTATGTAATTGAACTCATAGTTGATCATAGTTTTGCTTTTGACAATGACACAATCCCACAGCCCATCCCTCTCTGGCACTTACATGAAAGTATTGAGTAATTAATCAGTACAACAGATGACTTTCAACTGCAGTAAGCAGATGCTACATGTCAAAAATTTTGCCGTTTAATAGTTTGCTATACCAGAATTTAAAAAATCTTGACGTAGCCCAGTATAGACAGTCTAAATAGGACATAAATCCTCATCATTATGTTTTCTGTATTCTACTGTACATCTTAATCCAGTCTCTGGTAGCTTTCCGCAGACTCTTCATCTGTGATTGTGGTTTCTGCTCTATGCCAGTCTGCTTTCTGCAGTCTACTTTTAGTACAAGTGGTTTCAGAAGATTATTACTATGACAGGGTTTACAGTTACCTAAAGGCCTGGTAGCAGTAGTAAGAGAACAGCTACCAAATTAAAATGAGTCATCAGAAAGTTAAGTGTTGTTATACAGTGAATTAGTGCTCAGTAATTCACTAAGTGATGCCAAATCCAACCCACTGAAGCAGGGATTAGTGCGCGCGCCCCTTTCGCTTAAAGGGAGCGCGCTCGCGGCATTTAAGATCCCCTGCGTCACTACTACACGCTTGTCGCGGGCGTGAGTTGAGTTTACATTCAGGGCACGGAGTGACAACACGCATTAGTACACACTCGTGACAGCCAAACACACACCAGGAGGAGAGAATAATGGCGTCTGCTAGTGTAGTGGGGCAGCGCCCGGGTCCGCACAGTCTGGACCCGGAACCGCAGCTCCTCTTCTTCATGAAGAAAATCAGCCTGCCGAGGAAATCGTCCAGGGAGAAGCTGACGTCCAGGAGAAGCTCGGGGAGCAGCGGGGACTCCGGGCCGGTCACCACTGAAGGAGAATCGGGAACTCATTCCTTGTCTCCGGGGCCGGCGGAGAGAGGAGGAATGATGACCGGTGAAGGATGCGAAGCTCCGGCCGCACACGCTGCGCCACGTAGTCCGGACCGGGACAGCCTGGACTGCGACAGGCGCATCGCTGCCGGGACTCGACAGAGTGGAACCACTGACTGCAACAGCAACGTCCGCTGTGAATCAAACCGTAACACAGGTGGTCGCAGGGGGACTTCGCTGAAGATGTCAGGCGTCAGTGTCAAGCCAAGTGAATGCGCTACAAATGGACACAAAGGCGCGTACCGGCACCGGGACGCGCCGCGCGGGAGACGAGAGACTTGGAGCGGAGAACGCAGACACAGGGGCATCTCCTCCGCGTCAGCACCGGGAGAGAGCAACGGGCTCCCGCTGGAGCGACTCACGCAGGGCAGGACTGGAGTCGTCAGGCTGGCCCGCACCGAACCGCCCCGCCGGGAAGCGTGGTCCATCTTTCCCCGGGGGGTGGACCCTCGAGTGAGGGTGGAAAGGGGCGAGGGACACAGGTTCGAGTCCAAGCCTGTTACGCAGGACTGGTGTGACGCCTGTAGCCGTCAGGTCACTGCACAGGCACTCAAGTGTCAAAGTAAGTATAGTTTCCTTTAAGTTGTATAGCCTATCCTATATTTAAAGTATTTTCGTGCGTGCCCACAGGAAGTGTGACCCACTGGCACTGTGACAGATTATCTAAATGCTGAATAAGAAATTGAATCCCTACGCGCTCATTTCTATAGTGATAGTTTTTGTTTCTCTTTTAAAATGGTGTCTGTGATTGTGAAGGATTTTCACTTAAAGACTTGTTTCTGGTTTCTGGTGCACTATTATAACATTTTTTCACAGTAGTTTCCACTGGTGTTAACACGAAAATGTCCATGTGCCTTTGTCAAGGAGCCAGAATGACAGAGAAGGACATTTCCAAGCGTTTTGCTCCACAGACAAAGCCAAAAAAATCCCTTCCATGGAAAGCCTGTTATCTTGTCCTTCCAGCTTTGCCTCCCTGACTTTTCACTCTGTGATTCGCTGCTTCAGCTCAAAGAGCGAGGAAGTGATTGAAGAATTCAGTTCTGCGTTTGTGACATACAGAAACATAATAGCTTACAGCTGTATAGGTGTTTGTTACAGGAGGTGTGTATAGACTTTAGAGGCAACAGTTTGCATTGACTGTGCATCGGAGGGCCTATTTAAGGTCATTGAAAACTCTTTCCAGGGTCATGTACCTGACTGTATGTACTGTACTGCTGAGAGCTGCTTAGGCTCTGATGACATCACTTCCACCTGCACATGTCTGGGACACACAGTTTGGGCCAAGCCAATTCGACCTGACAGTGTGTATATGTGTTTAATCTGGCTCGAGCATGTACTATACATGTACACGTGCGCGCCTTTTGCTGGATGCAGCCTGAAGAGTTTGTGTACATGTGTGTGTGTGAGTGAAAGTGTGTGTCTGTGAGGGCACGCTGCAGGCTGCTGAGCTGGCATTGTGTCAGCAGCACTCTGTCATGAGGCTGCAGCTGCAGAGCTGTGTGAGATACAGCAAACGAGGACGAATAAAGAACGGACCGGCTGAAATGGAAGAATGGAGCTTGAGGGAGCAAGGAGGGGGAAAGATGACAAGTTTTTGGAAACGGGGATGACAAAAATAGTGGGAAGAGTCTGAGGAGGGAGGCCGAGTGATATGAATGAGGAGAGACAGTCAAACGAGAGCAATGGGGAGTAAAGAGAGGCAATGCGGGTGAGGGATAGGGGAGAGGGGCGAGACTTTGTCCAGCACTGCAGAGCTGTCTGATTTAGTGTGCTATCAGCAAGAGCTCGGTGGAGCGAGAGCAATGATTGCTGGAGCACTATTCACACACACACACATACACACACACGGTCATGGGTTTCTTAACAACCCCAACTTAACTTAGTTTTTTTGTTCTCAGCGATCTCTTTATGGATCAAGCTAACTAGCTGCAGTTTCATGCTGCTAGCCGCTCTCCTCCAGATGTAGCTGTCCTCTCTGCTCCCTTTCTGGGAAGACATCAGAGGTGCGTGCGGCGTGCGGTGTACAGCCATGGGGGTCGCCAGGACATTTATGACAAGCAATACAAATTTAGGCATTTCAGGGTATTTCTGTGGGGAAAAACACAACCAAAACTACCAAAATAGAAACGCCCCACACACACACACACACACACACACACACACACACACGCTCTTCTTTCAACTACACCCAGCAAATGACAGGGAGTGAAAGACGGAGGCCTTGCAACCATAAACAACCATCACTCTGCTTCTTTGTCTTCTTGTAGCCCTCGCTCCTTCTGCCTGCTTTTAATTTATCACCTTTCCTGTATCTGTGTTGGCTTTGTTGCATATAAAGATTATAGAAGCAGCCATGAAACTCTTCTCCCCTGGGATAGTGACTATTGTGTTGTGGCCTTGCCCTACAGAGGAATCTGTCAATCCAGCTAAACCTCAGTCTCATAGTCTGCAGCTCCGTTGTTTTGTAATTCTCGGAAATTATTCCCATGGCTGATGTTTGTCCATGTTTTTGTATTTTTTATTATATTTTATTGCTCCTCCCGGGAGTTAAATGGGAGTTTGGCTTTTAGTGTGTCCAGGCTGTACAGCAACCTGCACAATATTTATTAGCATAAATATTCAACACACATACAGATGAGAGCCATATTAGGCACGAGGCCCAAATGAGGCCTTTAAAAAATGAAGCATAAGACCAACATGTCAGACATTTATGGGATTTTTATGTCTGCTTCAGTGACAGTAATGTGGCCAATTAGGGGGAAAAAAACTCTGTTGTCTTTCACTTCCCCCTCATGTTTTTCCTTTATTTACACTAAATTGTTATATACAGAGGAAAACACACAGAAATATGAATACTGTTATACTTTTTACACAAAAAAGGCCCAAATGTAACAGTTTCATAAATCTGCACAGGAGATTTAGGTTGTTTCCTGTCTGTAGCTGTTGTTTCTCAGTCTTCTCACGATTTGATTTGTCATCTCTCCCTGTGGTTTTTTGAGGCAGGAAGTAAATAATGGGAACAGTAGCCCTCTTAATCCAATAGCTCTGGGTGTCTCCTGTCTGGGATTATGTCTCAGGGATTGAGAGGCTGGGATTACAGACTGGCAGACAGAGTCAGACGTCAGATTAATATTTAATTAAAGCTTTCAGGGAACCATGCTGTTGTGGCATGAGTGGGTTTTGGTCTTCTCTTGGTGTCTATCAGGCAGTAAGACATGCTCCTCTTACTGTATATACATAATTCTTGTATGCATAGTATCAATTTAAATCTCGTTTAGGTTCAACTCTGCCTTCCCGCAGTGACAAATGGCCAATTAATGGTGGTACAACACACTAAAATGTAGTTGTAGGCAGATTTATAGTATAGACATTTTTAAACATACATAAAAGTGTCCATTAACAGCAATAAGCACATTTAAACTAAACCGTGCGTATATTCAAATTATCACATTAGAAGGGAGATGTGCAATAGCTTTTTTCCTCTAATAAAAAAACAAAATAGCCTAAGCTTAAAGTTGGGGTAGGGAGTCTATCTTTGTCTATCTTCGCCCTAAAATTCCATAATAACCTTTCAGCATGTTGTAATTCAGGTGGCCTGAGAGAACAATAGACTATTGCGCCTCTCTTTGGCTCTGTATTCAGACCGTCACTGGGTCTCTTCGGCCAATCATGGGTCATTTCAGAGAGCACGTGTTCCTACTGGCTGCTCTATGCTGCACTTCTTAGTGATGTCAGTAAGAGCTGATTGGCTGTTGAAACAAGTGACGTGAATTACGTTCTAAAACTGGCCTCTTACGAAAATAGTGTCTGCAGGCGACACCATCAGCCGGCTTGAGCTGAGCTGAGACGGACCAATTTGTCCCGCTGCAACTTTCCCTGCAGCCGTTTCATCTCGTCATGAATCTTTGGTGCAAACTGGCCTTAAAAGAGAATAAAACACGAGCTGAAGCCAAAACAGGGAGGGGAGGGTGCACCAGTCTGATAGCCATAATATTATTTTTAAGTATTTTAAGAAAGAATTTAACCAGAATTTGTACAATAACGGGTTAAATATGCAATTATTTCTTTAGTTTTGTTTTGTTTTGTTTTTTAGAAAGACATCTCGCGGCCCCCCTCTGTGTCTCCCGGTCCCCCAGGGGGCCCTGGCCCCCACTTTGGGAACCGCTGTCTTAGACACTTAAAGTTAGGGCTGCAGTTTGATTTTATTATAATTATGTTTCTTTCTTTGGAATGAACCATTTTATTGCTAAAGCTGTTGATGTCAGAGTTGAGTGAACTTAATTGGATTATCAAAATAGTTTTCAAATTTCTGTCACTTTGCAAATCAATTAGCTAATTTATCACTAACTTCACTCATTAACCAGCTACTGGAGGTCGTTGTTCAAGTGGACATGATTGTCTGAATCTGAACCCCTGCTTCCCCACTGTGTCCTTCAGTTTGTGTGTCTCTGCTCCCTGTATCAGAGCACTGTCGGACAGGGTGAACACTCCAGAGATCAGAGCTCCTCCAAACATAACTTCACATCAAGAAAAAAAAATCTGTCGACTCTACATGTGAGCAATAACAGCTCAAATAGATCTCCGAATTGCTAAAGCTCCTTTAACAGCATTTGTGAACCTTTGCAAGCAGACTGAAGATTGTTTATCTACAACAGCAGATGTGGGGTCATGTGCTGGACACCGCAGACGGGGAGGGATGCTCGCATTGACACATGGCTGCCAGGAAGCCCAAATCGCACACACCCAGACACACACACATACACACATTTGCCACAGACCATCACAGTAACCCTCTCAGTGTATACTTTATGCCCCATGGCATTCCTGATCTCTCTCTAGAGGATACTTTTTTCCTTGAACTCCATCCCTTCCGGATTTCACCTCTTCCTCTGCCCTGCACAATGCAGACCTTGTCTTTAGAGCCCTGTAGCTGTTCAACATTGGTGCTCTCAGAGCCCCATTCATAGCAGAAGAAGAAAACATAGAGGTAGGGCTGGCTGTGTTAAATGGCTCATAACCTTCTTGTCCCAACATACCACTGCTGCCGCTCTGCCAGACCTGCGATGGATATAGTTTTAACTAGACTTCAGCCAAAACATTCCTTCAGAGCTCACATATTCTAAGCTCAAACATGCAGAATCCAAATACAAGGCTGCATTGAATCCGAAAGAAAGCTACCGAACTCTTTTACTCCGTTTAATCGACCTTCTGATGTACAGCTTTTGTGTTAAATTAGAAACAGACAACACAAGTGGAAAAACGCCCATTCACCCACAGCTTGACATTATTTGACCTTGATATGAAAAAAGGAAGTGACAAATTGGGGCAGGCAGATAAGGGTATTTGTTTTTGCAGAAAGACCTGAAGGGTGTTTTGTGCTCTCCTCACTGTGCCGTGCTGCTCAGCTGTATGTATGGCACAACAGTGGGGATTTTCAACCAGGCTATATTTAGGTCGCCCTTGCTTGATTGTGATGGGAGGACTGCAGAGGAAGAGGTGGCTTGGGCAGAAAGGACAAGACAAAGACATTCTTGAGCACACGTTGTTTGAGCGCGGCTTGAGGAGTTTGGACGAAAAAAAAACACAAAACGTCACCCTCAGCTCTGCCGTGACACATAAAGGTGACATCAGACAAGAATCTTCTTACTGCATTTCTCATGGTTATGTCATCACACGCATGGGAAAGTGAATCTGGTAAACACGTCCTGTCCCTCCAAACTCTTTCATTTTAGAAGTAGGGCAGAAGAAATCCCAGCAGCTCTCTCTCTATCTCTTTCACAGTGCACATTAATAACCGACGGACTGCGCATCACCTCAACCCACACACACACACACACACACAAGCCCCCATACACACGCAACTGAGGTGATGCAAGCCCTGTGCACTGACACGATATGTCACTGTTGGGTTAGAAGGGTTGGCTGACTCACGTCTCTTTAACCAGGTTGTGAGTGTTCGCACCAAAGGGGGAGAAAAGAGAGCGGTATTGTTGGTAAATACCGCTGCAGTGGTCTGTGACGTTTCTGTGCCCTTTTATGGAGACTCCATCATGTTCTCCGCTGCTGAATGAAGTGTGTAACGTCAGTCAATCGGCGCAGTTTTCTACAGTCCTGTTGCTGGAAAGAGATGCCAGGATTGTGAGGGGGGCTCTGTCTCTTTAAGCTGGCTGTTTGTTACTGCAGAGTGTGTGGGTGCTGCAGTGGAGATAGAGAGAGGGAGAGAGAAAGAGGGGAGAGAGGAGAGGAGGATGAGGGAGCATTGATAACACAGAGATGCTAGAGAGGAGCAAGTTGTGCGGCAGAGATTCGGGGCTCATGTCCGTAGCTGAGGTGTGAGGAGGAGGTGCAGGCCAGAGGAGAAAAGTGTGAGGCAAGCCGAGAGGTGAGAGCATTAGGGAGTGTGTCAGGAGTACAGGTGGAGGGGTGGCAGAGCGAGTAGAGAGGGGGCTGTTATTTCGGAGCGTGGCACCGGTGGCAGAGTGGCTACGCTGGGATGGCAGAGGGGGGAACTGGGGGGGCTGGCGCTGGGGCAGTCCACAGAGGGACAGAGCCAGCCGGGGGCAGGACAGGAGGGCCAGCGAGGATTACACGCACAGGACGGTGCCGGCCGGGTGGTGCCACCATGCTCCATCCATGGCACAGATAGCACCTCTCGCCCCGGGCCGGGAGGAAGCAAAGGGGCAGGCGGGGGTTAAGGTAGGGTCAGGGGGAGTTAAAGGCATTGGGGTTGGCAGGACGTTTCTCGGCCAGGTGTCACTGCATCTGGAGGACGTCAGGGGTGATTCGGAGGGGGAGGTCGGCAGCGCCTGCTTCGGACAGGTGTCACGCCGGCTGGGTCGGCTCCTGAAGAGGCTGCCCAAGTCTCGCTCATGGAGTGACAGTCTGCGGATCCTCCGACGATCTTCCTCTAACGGATCTCTGCTTGCCACTTCAGGTATGGAGAGAAAATAAGAGTGTGCACAAGTAGTACAAGCTGGGGGAAAAAAACCTCAGGAGATGTATATTACATCCTGATTAGTTTGGTGGTGATTGAGGTCAGTATTTTGGAAAAAAGAGAAAGGTGATGAGTAGACAGGTTGAGCCGTGGTGGCCTCAAAAGCCGGCTGTGGGCCAAAATATTTGGGTATTGTGTGAATCAGTCCGTCTATCTGTGAACTGCAATGCCCTCGAGCCCTGTCACTCTTTGTCTGTACAACCCCCCTCCACCTCTATCGGCTGATCTATCCCCCTCGCTTTTGTGAAAGAGCACATACTGTCTATGTGTGTAAGATCGTGTGTGAACAGCGAGGACACAGGCGGCAGATTGGTTGTAAACAGCAGAACAGTCCAGAAAACCGGTCAGATGAAAGCAGCTGGATCCACAGACACTCACACAAACGCATAAAAGAATTTCGAACTGCGGAGAAAAACATAGGAAACTGGATTAGCATATTGACTTTGATATTTGTAGCAGGAATTTGAGATTCGAGTGAGTGTGCCAGAGGGTGCATGGTATCGATTTTTCCAAATAGACGAGTGGCTAATGCAGTTTTTTTTGGGAGGGTGATGAATATATAATGTCATGTTTAATGTGTTGTAACATTGGCACAAAATGTGATCGGGATGAAAAACAGGCAGGGAGCAAGATGGCTCAGTGCTGCAGGATTATTGATTCATTCACAGCGAGAGACAGAAAACTGAATAAAAATGATGTTACCTCAGCTCTCTGTGTGTGTGTGTGTGTGTGTGTGTGTGTGTGTGTGTGTGTGTGTGTGCGCACTCCTGTGTAAGCCTGATAAGACACTGACCAAACATGACTCAGAGGAGCTGC
>JAQFJA010000012.1:19055796-19071258 GCA_029874485.1 Naso brachycentron | reverse complement strand
CATTCACAAAGCATTTAAGGAATCTGGTGGTTACAGTAACAGTTACAGTAATTGCTTTGTCTATAAAATGGTCTCAAATTTCAGAAAATCTTTTTAAATTATGTTTATTCAGGTATTCCATAAAGCTGTCTTACCGACTCACATTATGTTAAATAGTTAAAAACAGGGTAATGCAAAATTTATAGTTTTTATCTTCTGTGTATTATGACAGCAAGTAATTTTAAATTAAAGCTTTGCCTCTATATCAAAACAAGACACTAATTCTGAAAATACCAGTTGGTTAAAATGATCTGCCTGTTTTGGATTAATGTTGCCAGAAAAATGATACTAGATCCACTTAAAAAATACAGAGTAATGCAAACATTTATGATTACTAACTTTTTCACATTTCACATGTGTTACCTGTTCTGAGTTGTTGGTCCAGTTGTTCATTAATTGAAAACCTAAATTAAATCCCAGTGGCGATATATTTCCTCTACATGTGACCTTTGCTTCCACATTGAGAGACTTTTTCATCTCAATCACGTCTCCAGCTATGACTCAAGTTGTCGGACGGGCTTGGGATTTGTGGCTTTGAAGCGGAGTGCACAGACTCAACTCGTGACGAGCATGCTTGCTAGCATGAGTGACTCCTGGAATATACGCATTTGCGTAGCAAAACAGTGTTGTGGCTTTGAGTCAACAGACATTTGCCAACACTGGGGTGTTTAGAGCAGTTTCCCGATAATGCACAAGGTTATTTCTTTTCAGGTGTGAGGTGGTCATAGGCACTGAGTCTCCAGCTTTGAGTGTGATGAAACCTATAGTCATCTCTACCGTCTGCCAGGTAAGTGACAAAGGTTTAAATGGGGCTGAAGGGGAGTCCCTCGTCATAGTAGTCCTGTGGAGGTTTTATCCCCCAACCGCCCCCCTTACAAGAAACCTCATGGCACCCAACCAACATGGTCTTCCTAAAAAAAGAAGGGAAGCCTTAAGCATTTTATTGTCTAAGAGGTAGTTAAAAAAAAAAAACAAACTCAAAGGTTAAAGGTACATACAGTATGCAGCTTTTAACATAATAAGTCATCTTCTCAACAATATAGCATCATCAGAGAATTTCCCCATCATAGGAAATCTGAAAAGACATTTCTTCATTCAAAAATATAAAAAACAAGCAAATTCATAAAACCAGTTCATTGGTTGGAAACTAAAACATGTCAGTGTCAATGTAAACATGCCAGCATGTCATAACTGTGTGCCTTTTGAAGGTGTTGAGAAATATGGAGGATGGAGACTTCTCAGCTGAGGTGGTGACACAACTCGGAGACCTTTAAAGTGGTGTGCCATGCTGCTGCTCACACACACACATCCTCTCAGAGACGGAGCTGGTTTACCTGCTCCAGACAAGGTAGCAATAGTGAGATGCGACTCATTACCTCAGCATGAAACCACAGCTCAGAGCAAGTTTTTCAGATGTGATCAAATGGAAACCCTTTCGTTCTGAGCTCAAGCTGTACAACAACATTTGTCTTTCACCTGAGCTGGAAATGAGAATGTTACTTCCAGGTACAGCTCTGCGCACATGCTGAGGTTGCTGTGCTTTTTATAAAATTTTAGTCTGTCCTCTGTTGGTTCCTTCGCAGATTATTATAAAAACCTGCTTCCTTTGTGTCAACGGTGTTCAGTGTTCTTTAAGAAAAATTACAGTGAGAAGTAAAGACATCTGTTTATATGTACATACACACACATATATGCATACATACAGTAAAAAGCATGTGGTACCGTTTCACACTGAGTAGCTCTGATAGAGTGAATTAGGTCTAGGCTGAAAAATAACCATCAATACATGAACATAAATAAGTGGCAACAGTATTGAAAATAAGAGTTGTTTTTTTTTTTTTTTTTTAAAAACTTAAAAACTCATTATGCATGTTGTGAAATATTTTGTCCGCCTTGGTTAAGCTCACGTGTGCTTTTCCGGTAAAAACGACATGTGGAAGAGCAGAAATTCAGTAAAAACTGAACTGCTAAACCGAGACTAAGATAAATGGCTGACTTGCGTGGTGCAAAGTGGGCATTAACACATTGCATCGCACATTTTTAACAGCCATAAAATTCTTATAAAAAAGGAACTCTGTGCAAAGTGTGAATAAACACAGAATACAAACATTTAAATTAACCGTTTACATACGACCATTTTACAGTTTTCATGAGCCCATGTATCCGCGTCCTTATACACTGATCTGTTTATCAACCTCGCCTCATTCTTATCGCCTGTTACCCATGAACTTCCTGTCCCAACTTGTTTGAAATATGTTGCTGACATCTATTTCATAGTAATCATATATTTAAGAAAGTTAATGAGGTAAAATATATTAAATAGAATGTCTTTGTACTGTTTTATAATTGATTTTAAGTCAAAAAGGCTTAGCAGATTTTCCCCTTCTGTCTGACCTCTTTATAGTGTGACACTTGCACTGAAGCAACATCAGCATAGTTATTAGACTATCTGCTGTTCACCAGAACAATCTTATCTTGTACTTGTCTCACACAGTTTTCAATATTCATGATTCACAAATATGAATCAGAGCGGATGTTTTTCACATCTTGCAAAGGTTTTTTTTTTCTTCTCCTTTTTTTTCTTAGGGGACGTTTTATTGTCACACCTTAATCACAGTGTGCCTGCAACTGTATACAGAACGGAAAAAGGAAATCATATTTCCAGATTTCTGCATTGTCAACACATTAAAATGGTTTGAACTACTTTCAGGTACACACTTTAAAAGAAATTAAAACGCACACATCTCTGAGGGGCTGTATGAAAGTGACAGAGAGGAGGGGGCGCAGAGTAGGGGGAGGGTCAACCTGATTCAAAACTTTTATTTGTTATACCCCTTTACACAAGTATTCTAATAGTCTTTTGTGCCTCAGCTTTCTTTAATAATGCAGCCTGCAGTTAAGCTTCCAACATCCCCTTCCTCCACACCTTTTGGGTCAGCTATTCAAAGTCAACCAGCCGACGTTCACACTCTCTTCACACTGTGGCCAGGTTTGAGGTGAGACAGGAACCATGGTTGTGCTTCTCTCTCTGGCTCCCTTTTTTCATTCTTGACAGCGATTTCTGTTGTCTCTCATGGGAACAACAACAGACTATATGAAAATGTGCTTCATCATCCTAGCGGTAGCCTCTCAATGACGGCTCTTTCCATTCTGCCTTTGAATCTGGCTATTCGGAACAACTGTAGACAGTTTTGATTTTTCTAACTTGTCCTGCTTATGTATATCGGCAAAAAAAGGGTATTTCCACTTTTCTTTTGTTGATTCTGTGCCTTAACTTTCCATACGTCTGTATTGCAAAGAGCAAGTCACCCCTCCTCAACTATTCTGTTTGTCATAAATATGTTGTTTTGAGATCTGAGAGTTCTGCGTTTTTTGTTTTTGTTTTGTGTTTTTCTCCCAGGGAAAGCTCCAAAGAAAATCTTAAAAATTAAAGTTAATTAGATTATTAGCTTTAGACCCTCTTGCCAGTATTTTCAAACAGTTCCGAATGACCATTTGCTAAGTCTAAATGTAGTTAATGATAATAAATAATATAATAAATAATAATACATTTTCAGTTTAATACTGTATGTCTAAATAAAGGCAGTGGGGTTAGAACCCATGACTATTTGTTGTCGGGATTTGGGATACCTACGCTGTTACAAGGATTATTTAAATTTAAAAGTTACCATTCAAATGTGATTCAGCATTTTGCATCAAAGTCCCTCTTGTGTGGACTTTAATTGCATTAGTCAGCGATGACTGATAGAAAACAAAAAGATTGTCTCTTTTTTAATCCCCTCAACCCGAAACCAATGCTCTCTGAACAGATACTTCCAGTCATTGCATAACAGCCTGACTTGATCCTAACCAGCACGTTAACAAACAGGCGATTCAAAACGTAAACGCTGGTTTTATGGCGACTGATCAACACTTTCTGAAGAATTTTTAAAGAGGCAAAAAATACTGATGATCCTATCTTACGGAAAACTGTTATCAACATCGATCAAGGTAAAATAGTCGTGCTCAATCAGACAAATGTTGTGAATGATATTTTTTGCTTAATGTACTGTCATTGCTGGAATGATACTATTCAGATCATCCCACGGTGACTTAGTAAGTGACTAGATGAAGTCTAAGAGTAGTTTCACTGTGGCGGCATGAGTCAAGTGAGGACTCAGTGAAGTCAGGAGCTTACAGACACTTGTCACTTTGCCATCAGAGAATGTACAAACACTCACGTTAGTACAGCATGCAGAGCACATTTTTGTGCCCTTTTTCTTTAAAGAAATTCTTCTGTGACTCAGGAATCAATGAATGGTGGTATCGTTGATTTAACCCTTTGAAAAACTCTAGTTCTGTTTTCTAAAATGTGTGTTTGCAAGTGTGAATGCATTTGCATGAGGGCCTGTGCAAGTGTGCATATTTCATGAGGGAGAGGCTGGCTAGTTACAGTTACCGTAAGTTAAGATAAAGCAGGGCTGCTGCTGGTAAGTGATGTATATGGGTCACGTTTGAGGTTAGAGCATCAGCCTATTGAATTTACACTCTAGCGGTTCCCCACATGTAGACTGCATTTCTGCCGGATGTGATGTATTCAGTGCTGTATCCAGTCACCCATTAGATTTACATGCTCATTAAAACTGCTGTATCATCTTTTGAAATAAAATGAGAAGTCATTTGTCATCATCAACTAATTTATTCTTCTGTAACAACACAAATAACTGCTCATAATAAATACAATATATATTAAAAAAACAATTTGAGCATAAACAATAATAAATATCACAGCTTAAAAACCAGCACATTTTGGGTTGTAAACAATATGGTTTGGTCACTTGTCCGCAGGACAAAACAGTAAACAGAAGTCTCAGAAAACAAAGACGTCAGTTCAGAAGGCTCATGAAAGGAAATCAGCATATGGCAACAATACCCCTGATACAAAGTACAAATACAAAATACTGCCAGGTTCAACGACTTCTTTTTCCTGAGTTGAGGAAGGTCACATTTTGTTTCGGGTCAGCAGGTCTTCAGTCAGAGGCCACATGATTCCTGTGCCGCTTAGACGCCAGATATTTCTCAATGTAGTTAAACAGCAGATCCAGCTCGCCCATGGCCTTATATAGACCTTTACTCTCCATCTATGTGGGGGAAAAAACACACATGGCTCAGTTAAGTGAGCTGAGCTGTTGAAATACAAGCATGCACATGTACACAACATATTGCCACGATTAAAGATGAAGTCTTGGGCACTCACCTGAGTGTAAGTAGTGTTAAGAGTTGTGATCTCAAACTGCTTCTGGCAGGAGAAGTAATGTCTCTATACGAGGAGCAATAGAAAGATACAGTCAGCACAGAGGTTAACACCTTTTAAAAACACTGTTGTGTCCTTAGTTTCATCCTCCCTAACGACGCCTTCTCTGTTCCAATGCATAAAATGATTATTTTTTAAATCAGGTCTGCCAAATGTGGATACATGTAGGTAATCCAAGGTGAAGGTGAGGCAAAGGAACTTGCTCAGTAGCAGCATATTCTCCATCCTCTTCCCCTTTTGCAAAATCTGGATGATGAACTGCTGCTGCAGTTTCGGAATCCCTGATTATTCACCCTGTCTGTCACAGTTCCTACCAAAAAGTGCGGGGAATATTTTGACACTTTGGATGTATTCCAAACCGGATGTTGGTTTCAATGGTTTGGCTGTGGCAGACACTGACGAGATTTACAACTCAATGACACCCAATCACGTGTGGGCTATTCCTGAGAGGCATGGGTGGTGAGCCGACTGTTACATGCTTACAAACAGCAATTCACCTCAGCAGTTCAGGTGATCAAAATGAAGCTTCCGGTGCAAAAATTCAAAAGGTTTTGGATTTATATCAGGAGCCTCCAGAACCGTCAGGACGCATAACGCGTCGGTTGAATGTATTGCTATGCTGTAGCATTCACCAAAATCAGGCCGACTTTGCGCTAGGTCAGTAAAAAAAAAATCTCTCATCAAGCAATAGTGGATAAAAACGCTGCTGCTCTTTGCGCACTGAGTGAGGTCCGGTTCTATCTGCGCCTTCGGCAGCGCGCAATAGGTGCGTATTTACATGGGAAGACCTGTAGGTGTAACGCGTGTGTGTGTCAGCTACTTACACATTTGATAACATCGATCTTTAGTCGATCGAAGATCTGCTGTATGGACTCCATGTGCGGCTTTAAGTCCCTTGTTTGTTCCGTCACTTCGGACAGGGCTGTCGGCAGAACCGTGGCCAGATAAAAGTCCAATAAGCTGTTCAGAGTGTAGCAGGCAAACGGGGTCTGAATGTGGAGGAAAGCAGCAGCCTGGTTAGATGATGTCGCTTCAACTCTTTACTTGTGTGCTCGACCTGTCTATTATCTTAGTCTGTGCTTCCTTCTGATTAAATGTGAGAAACATCACTTTTTATGTACCAAAACGAATGCACTTCGTGGATATTTAGCTTCGAGACTTACTTTAAAAGATTCTTCAACGCCCCGGTCCAGAAGCGCGGTGTCTAAGTCATCGTTTGCTTCCTGAAAACGGAAAAAAAAAAAACTTGTGGTAAACGTGCTGTGTGACAAAGTCAGCGGAGGTAAACAAACAAGAGCCAGAAAGTGCAGCATCACCTGGAGACTGACAGAATACAGATCCATAAGCACAGTGGCGCAGGATAAGCCTGTCCAAGTGATGCTGAACTAACGTGCATGCAGAGCAGCTACATGTTATGCATTTACTCACATAATAGTCCCGGATGTGTTCATAGCTCTCTCGGAGCTTTCTCAGCCTGACAGGGAAAGCCTCCACGAAACTGCAGCACTGGTTGTTGCACACTGAAGTGCACAACACGGGGCAGAAGAAAGACAAGAGGACCAGAGCGGACAGGCGGAGAGACAGATGAGTCATGCTGGTGGTGAAGATGCTGCTGGCTTAATTGACGAAGAGGTGTCTTGGCTTCTGAGAGGCAAAATCCTGGTGAGGTCTTTCTGAAGTGGTCAGAAGAGCAAAGTAGGCTACATATATTTTGGCTCATCTCTCGCTTAATTTATAGTCAAAATTTCAACCGACAGGGTGGAGACTAACTGGAAAGGAAACGGTTAAACATGCATGTCGGGGATTTTTTTTTTTGGTTCAGAACCAGACGATATGGGCCACTCCGCCCACGGGATCAGCTGGTACTATTGACCAAGATCACGATCTGTAAAGGGGGTGGAGGGGGGAGCTTTAGCATTATGGAATTTGATATGACATCATTCTTTATTACCATTGAGACTGCATTTTTGATATTGTGTTGAATGTATGAATAACTGCTCTGATAATGACATTATTATTGCTATTATTGTTATTATTTATTTGTTTATTAATTAATTAATTTATTTTTTAAAAATCAGTTTTCCCCTTATTATTATTGTCAGTGTTAGCAGCATCAGTAATTATAGTATATCTATGCATATCACATACCAGTCCCATGTACAGTGTATTAAAATAGCCCTTATATAATAAACAACTTATACTAGACATTTAGATGCAAAAATTTGTGTTGGAATTTGCATTAAGAGCCATAAATTCATTAATATATTTGCCAGTCATTCACAATAACAGAGCAAATAGTGCCAGTCAGATGGAAATGACAGCAAGTTGCGGTTTGAGTTTGGTGACGCTGTGGATTCTCTCTCTATGTCAGACATGCGTAATATGACTGTCAGGAGTGGGGACCGGTGGTATCTGATACTCATCTGTGCTTTTTGCCATAAATAGGTGAGTCATGTTATTCCTTATCATTAATGGGGTTTGCATATGCAAAAAATGTATAGAAATTGTATTTATTTAAAACGAAAAGTGATGTGAGACTCTTAGTGATGGCAGCATGAGGCATGTTTTCCCTTCAGTACTTTTTCTGTGTTGTCCCCTTATCCAACTCTAATGTATCTTCTTCTGTTCAGTTTGCGCATTTAAGTTGGGCAACACTGGTATTTTCGAAACTTGTGAAGGGGGAATCATTCCAAGTAATTATCTCCACATGATGAAGACTTCATGTCCTCTGCAGATAAACTTTAGGATGATGTATGCAGGTTCAAGTTAAAGTTCATTAATCACATGATGCTTTCATCATACTAGTAAAGATAACACAGTGTCCTTTGAATAAAATCAGAGAAAGAAAGTGAAAATAAATTGTTCGTCGTAATGTATTTTTTTTCACTTGTGCATACATCTACAGTGTAAAATATGTGCTATAAATATGGGGTAATTGTTGGAATTTTGGTTTTTAATGACATAAATGAACTGAATGACACTGACAGTTTTCTATACCATTTAACATCATCTCCCAGAAAATATAGTGAGGGAGTGTTTTGCATTTCAGTATTGTCCAGCAGAGAGCAACATAGAGCTGCCAAGAGTAATTAAAAAGCTCAGTTATTGCAGACGTAAGCAGGCTTGTTCCTCCTTGAAATGGAAAAAACTACATCAATGCCAAAATGTTCATTCAAACATCTGATCACAGCTTGGAAAATGAACATTGGCAGGTCTTATTTAGAGATATTATAATAGAGGAAAAAAAATTATGTAGAATAGAAAAGTCAGCAATCCAAACGGTGGTGGTTGTATGACACATATCCTGTCTCTTCTGCCCCAAACTGCTGTAAAATATTGCACAAACATACAAGAAGTATATTTTGTTGGGGGTAAAAAAAGGGTTTCATACTTAATTTTGGGGCACCGTCACTCAACTTTTTCAGTGGTTTTTATCAGATTTGACCAGTGATGCTTTACATGCAGTTATGTTATGTTATGTTATGTCCACCGAAAGTGGACTTAAGGCTCTCTCACAGTTAGTCCGAGAAACCTGCCTTTGGACTTGTCTAGAGGGACTTTCGGTCTTCAGTGTCGCTGACGGCAGCCATGACAGACAGCTGTTTGTGTCGTATCCTTCAGCATCTGCATGAGAGGCAATCAGCTTTCAACAGCCTTATTCCAAATCTAACCAAGGAGTTGTGATGCCTAAGCGTAACTTTCTGACCATTTCATAACTGCGACCGTATCACAACCTCGTGTTAGAAAGGCTTTGTGGCTCGAGGGTACCTTGTGCCTCTGTGTGATGCTCTGAGTGATGTGACAAAAATGTCTGTGTTTCAAAACCTGGGAAAGAGAATAAACTCTGTTGACTATAGTCTGAGTCACATTTGTGACTGTCTGTCTGTCTGTAGGTTTGAGAATTCAAGCGTAACTAAATGTATCCGTGTAGAAGGCTGGCCATCAGTAAACTTTTTAATGCGTAAAGCTACCATCAGCTCACGTCACGCTGTCAACGTGAGGTATAGCTACCATAAGCTCATGTTGACAAATGATCCACCCGTGGTTCTCTCCTTTATATAGTGGACAGGAAACAGGGCAGAGAGAGGGGGAATGACATGCAGCAAAGGGCCACAGGTGGAATCGAACCCGGCTCCGCTGTGCGAGGACATAGCCTCTGTATATGGGGCGCTTGCTCTACCAGGTTTTTTCTATGGTTTCTCTGCCACCAGGCGCCCCGTGATCTCTGATTTTAGTTATACTGGATCATATTTTCAGGAGAATTTGCTTTTTTTTTCCTCAGATGTTGTGCTCCTGCTCTGTCTCAGTTCTTTGAGATTCATGAAGTTTTCTGAGAGGACTGGGGGCTGCTATAAGCTATTGCTGCTAGTTAGCTCTGCACGGAGCACTGGGGAGTGTTTGATTTGCCACCTTATCACAAGAGTGTTTGCAAATAGATTTTTAAGAGCCCCGTTTCCATTAATTGTGAAATGCAATTTAAGAGAACTTTGAGAATCTCGCAAAAAGGAAAAATGCGAATTAGGAGTGTTACCAACTCTAGTTTGGAACGAATACACGAGGCTGCAGAAGATGGCGATAGAGACAATGCTACACATGGCTGTGATAAACAGAGTAGAAGAAGTAGAGGTTGCAGACTGGACCAAAATAAGTTGCCTTGGCGATCTGTGAGACAAAAATGGAGAGAGGTTTTCAGGATTTGGTTTCAATTGGACAGGTTGTAATTGTTCTTTCTAGCTGTTCATACTGGCTATCACTGGACATGTCTAATGTTTTCCAGAGACGACAAAAAACATTTTTGTGTGTTTGAGGAATATCTGGGAAGACAGCGGGAACAGTTACTTTTACAGCTGATAACTTGTTACGTCACAATTTATTCGACACAGCTGTTTGCATCTTTTTTTGACAAAGGCAAAAACCACGTCGAGTGAGTGTAAAAACTATTTTGTGAAACCGAGGATGTATTTTTGAATTTTGCTGTTTCCATTAACCATTTCTAATGCAGTATTTCAAAGTAGGCATTAAAATACACTATGTATATGGCGTCCAGGGCCGAGGGGGACCAAGTGGGAAGTGGGATGATGGGGAGTGAATGGGTAACACAGCCAGTGAACATGACAACGCAAACAGGCTAAGCAGCCTCAATGGACATCACAACAGAGGTGAGATGCAGAAGAGGACGTGAGTACGGGAAAAAAAAGAGAGACTGACCAAGCGGCAGGCTGGGACAGGAGTAATGCCAGACTGGCTGTTTGTCTTTGGCAAGAGCTTCGCTAAATAGGAGGCATAAAAACAGAGAAAGATGTTGATGGAGGAGAGAAAAAGAGTGATTAAGCGAGAGATAAGAGTAAATGTCGAACTAGCTTTTAGTCATTGGCAAGAACTTTGCAAATTTAAAAGGCTGCGAGACAGATGCCGTGGTGGATCATGAGCTTAATCAGTTCAGGTCGACTGAGTTTTAGTCAGTGAATGTTATGGCATCATATCGTCTCTGGCTCTGGCTACATTAGCTTGGCATGCTGCATTTCTGAGTTGTGCGCAACACTTGTGCAAACCTTGCCTCTTTAAGACATACAGTTTCTAGGATGGAACATTGATATGAGGGACAGATACCAATTTTAACAAAAGGTTGCTTGAAATTGCTATAATTGATCAAAAGCAGTTAGTACATAAGAAATGCAAAGAAGCAAATCAGATACTCAGAAACCTTTTTACATTCAGTGCAGTTCTAATTTATTTTTCTATTTTAAAAGGTAAATGTCTCTTTTCAAAGAAACGCAAGATATATATGCAGCTTGTGGCCAAATGTCGGCATCAAATTAAATAATAAGGTCTGACCATACAGACGGGCTATGACGTCACGACAGACTACTTAATGGTACAAAAAGAGAGATGGCGACAGTTCATGACTGGGAGGAAACAAGAACAAGATGTCCAATTAGTTCCCAAAGAATTCTGTGAATTGCACAATCCAAGTAACTCCGAATAAGCAAAGTGCAACAATTTGCAGAAAATCTGCTTATTTTGCTTGCATATACAAATTACAGGAGCCAGATGAAGAATGCTGCTTTGCATAACAATGGATGAGCATAAAGTACATGTGCCTGTAAATGTAATAATGAAAATATAATTTTAAAAAATGTAACTTGCATTGTTTCCTGTAGTGTTTCAGTCAACATGTACACACATTTAAATGTAGATATTTAATACATCCATATGATTTTTTTTTTTTTTTTTTTTTTTTTAATGAGATCAAGTTGAGTCAGCAGTAGCCAGTTATGGGAAACTCTGAGTTTGTCACTGACTGTGTGTGTGTGTGTGCGTGTGCGTGAATGCATGTGCGTGTATATTTGTTTGCATGCATGTCTGCTGATGCTAGCTGCATTCAATCGTGTGATTTCACAATTTTGAGTGGTTGCATTTTGATGCCGCTGCCCAGTATACTGGGCTTTCGGTGGCTTTGCGGCTTCGTTTATGTGCATGTGAAAAATGTTTTGCATGAAGTGCCACTTTTTAGAAGTTAATCAGCTTCTCTTTCTTGTGTATCTAATAATGAAAATGAGAGAAACTGCTGAGTGATAAAACCGGCATCATGTTATACGTGTTGATGTGCAGCGGTATAGAAAATGGGTGCAGTATTACTAATCCTGTCTGTCATGAGATGTTTATCTGTAATAAGTTAAAGTGTTGTAACAAACAGAGCGAACCACATGATTTTCACATTTTTTGCTCTCTCTGTGTGTTGTCATGCTGTCATGCTTTTTCGATGACATTATTTACTGAAACTACCTTTTTTGACATGTTTAGGTCATAATACTGTGAGTTAGAAAAAGTTTGAGGCTTCGTATCAGCGGGTTTGTGTTTTGATTAAGAGGCAAGAAGCAAGTGACCTTTCTCATACTCCTTTCTTTTTTTTGATCGAACTGTTTCCCTCTGTCAGCTCTACCGGGAAACAGTGCCCCTGTTCCATGGCCCCTCTACCCTGCCTCCTCAACAGGGTCAAAGTTAAATCAGTCAAATCTTATCTTTCTTGCATCTCTCTGAGCCGCAGTCAGCAGAATGAGGTGTTCTCTTGAGATGATCAGGTGCTAGCGTGGTGAGGTGCCTCTTTGATCTGTCTTTCCGTGCTCCCTCACCACCCCCTAAACCCAGTTTCTGATGTCGTCACTAACCAGTGCTCAGAACCTGCAGTCAGCGATACTCCAGCACATTACCTGAAAGCCAACTGCTCATAACATATTAAGTTCCTCAGCCCCCTGTAGGAACATAAATCACAGTGGAACATCAGATTACGCTGAACAGAAGTTTGATATGGATGCTGGTAGCTCTTTGCATGATCACCTGGACTGTGGATCCTTGTGCTTTGCAGACCAGATGAGCTACATGCTTAACTGAAGTTCCTCCACCCTATTTGTCACCTTGTGTGCATATTTTGTGTCTGCATTGTGTTGCATTTTCGCTGCTTCTGCATGCTTTAGAGGAAACCCATCTGACTTCAAAATACATTCACCACATTTATCTTTCACTTTCGCACAGTTCGTTTGTTTGACTGCAGAGCTTTCTGGTCTGTGTGTATATGTTTTTGTTGCGTGTTTTGTTGAAGATCTCTTTCTGTTATTGTTTTTTAAGTGGTTATTGTTGTGTGAAAATAAGAAATTGTAGTAAAATTTGTATGTATAACATGATGTTCTAGAGTTGTCTCAATGACACTACCGAAAAAGAGGAAACCACAGAAAAATTCCAGGGATCATTGCAACAGAGTGGCAGCATCTCATAAAGTGTTTGGGTAACAAGTTGCATGACAGCTGATTGTCTATTAGAGCGGATGCTTATTATGAGGAATGTGCAATACAGAAACTGCAACTTTTTGGGGGGAGTTTCATCTGTTTCCTTTAAGTGACCCACAGATACCCCTTTGGATTAGTTTCATGACAGTCATTTAGACTTCCCGCCAGTTTATCCTCACAAACATCAGTGCCATCTTTAAGCTGACATTGGCAGTTGGCACCTACATCACCCTGTGATTCTGAATAACTGTATCTGTGGTAGGTCACAGTCTGTCAGTGTGACTCTGGTGTAACAAGCAGATTTAAAATCTGAACCTTAAAATCCTCTTGAAAAGACAAGCAGAGACTTTCTCAGAAATCTTATCATTTCTGAAGAACTGAGTAAGCGACATTAGATAAATTTATCACTGTAACCTGAAACTAAAGCAGCCCTGCTGAGCAAACTTCTTTCTAGGAGGGGATGAAACTCTGAAATTCCCTCTGCTCACAGGATTTATTTCTGACCTGGTCATTCTCAGGAATGCAAGCTTAAATGAACTTAAAAGTGCTAACTGTAACATTTTTGCCCCAGTTATAGTACAATTCCATAAACAGGACTTTGTTGGAATCTGGCTATAGATGTCAAAACTGTTGAAAATCATTTGACTTAATCTTAGTTGTTAGGTCACAATATAAAGTGCAAAGAATGTAATATACTGGTATTCACACATTTTAACCCAAGTTCAGCTCTCAGTATGTTTCATGTCTTTGAGTCAACCTTAATCACACTGCGATATACTCTTGTACTTACATCACATGATTTAAACCAGATGTGAACCCTGTACATACAGTACACTGCACTAATTTGGCCTCTTTGTAGGAACTGCACTGGTAACTGGTGTCATAATGTTACATATAGTACCGTTAAGCCCTCAGTCAGTGTTTGATGCACTCAAGTGTTCTGCCTCCAAAAGTGTGAAACTTCAGTCTTATGCTGTTTTAATGTGTGTTTGGGTAAAAGTACGTAAGCACATGCGTGCATGTGGCCATTCGCATATGTGCCACTGATAGTGTTAACCGCATTTATGTAAGCAGTACTGATTGTGACAGCTCATATTTTCCTACGGTGTTCGAACATCTGAGTGCTGCATTAGTGAAAGTCGAAAATGGCACAGTTTCTCAAGCAATTTGAATAATGAATCACAGTTTCATCAATTTTTATTCGCTTTATTTGGTTCTTGGTCTGCCAACGCTCAGAGGTAAAGCCTGCAGAGCCTGTTGTGTATGAAAAGATTAAAAGAAAAGTTATAATCCTCATTGCCAATCTTTGCACTTCTGCTGATGACAGTGTTGGCTGGGTTACACCTTCTTACCTGCTTACCTGTACTGGCTTAAACACTGTGTTTTCACCGATCACCACCAGAGGGTAGTAATGATAAATAGTCACCACTTGTGCTGCATTTTTCTAGATCCAATGACCTAGATCTATGCTGTCGTAATATTTTGATAAATAAACTGTTTTTCAGAGTGCCAGCTGCTGTTGCAGAAGGTTTAAAATCAAGTTAAAGTTTTAATCATGGTTGTTAAGAGGACATATATTCATTTTTAGGTCTTTGATTCAGATGTTGGACTCCTCTAGAGCAGCTAGACACAACTGATGGAACAATAAAGTCTGTAGATCTTAAGAAAATTGTCACTTGCACCCTCTCTCTCCCTTGTATTTTCTGCATTCTCTCAAAACGGTCTGTGTAGGATCCTCCTCCTTCTTTCCCTCCTCTGTGCATACCTCTGTACTCTGCTATACTCACAACCCAATTACTGACAAAAATAAACGCAGATATGACACTGATAAAATTTTACTCACAGCTTGCTCCTCTGACGATTCAACCCGCCGTTTAGCCATTAATCCAGCTCATGTGCTCGTTTTGAGGAAGCAAATAACACCGCAAGAAACAGGAACGCTATCAACTTCTGTCTGGTGCTTGCCTTTTAAGGAAAACTGAACAAAGTTAACTGTCCTTCATTCACCTGAAAAAAGCACTTTATTGGAGCCATCTTGAACAAAGCCCCGACAATGCAATCCAGCGCAGAGAGCAGAGCAGGTCTGTGTGACAAAACCAGTACAACGACCAATTGAAACTAGCCCAAAACTAGCTCAACAGCCGAAAAAGCCAGCCCAATGCCAGAATTCAACATAAGCTTTGAAAAAACTCTGCCACTCCATATCTACCATCTCTAACGTCCAATAGCATTGCTATCTGTGTCAAAAGTATTGCAATATTTACAAAATTCAGAAAAAGCAAAAATCTTCGCACATCTATTTCTATGGCAGGTGCGTCGGAGGGTGACAATCAAGTCCAAAATTAA
>JAQFJA010000012.1:19041118-19055696 GCA_029874485.1 Naso brachycentron | reverse complement strand
TGAGTATTTCCATCTTAAGCGACTTGATACCTGGACTTAATTACATTTGAGAGTCAAACATTGTATTATTTACGCCACTGCATTCATGTGGCAGCCATGGTTAAATGGAGAAAATCGAGCAGAATTAACGCATGTTTCTGCAGTTGACTGCATCCAATTTATCATCTCAAGACCCTTCAGATTCAACTTAAAGAATTCTCAACCAAGAGCTTGAGACCCAGTGGACTGAGCTACGTGACTGCATCTGAAGTCGATGAACTAGTTCCACCTTAGTAGAATAATGTAAACTGATTCACTGTTGCATCAGTTTGAACAGTCTTACAATAATACATCAGTCACAGGAGCTGTTTCTGCAGAATGAGGACTTTTACTTACAGTTCTGTTTACACAGCTGTATTGTCACTTTTATTCAAGAAGAGGTTTTGAGCAATTCACCCAACTCAGCACTGCATGATTCTTTTCTGTCAAGATGTGGTTTATCTGTTACAAGGTATTTCCTGGTTTCAAAAAAATGTAAAACCACGAGAAAAGCAAAGTGACCACAACCTTCAAAGAAAGAAAGTAAGTTTAGTTAGAAGGATTGTCTCGTTTCGTTTCTTTCTCATTTTACCGTCAGCGGTGAGGTGAAAAAAATGTTGGAACGCAATATTTAGTCAGAGCAAATGCTCTGCTGCTCAACAGCTTGTAGCATACAGGACAACTACATTGTTAGACCAATGTGTTTCAGCTTGTGGCCTTCATCAGGGTCGTCATCTAACACATTACAACAATATTTAGGGTATGAAGCACAAAAAAAATCTAAAAGTCAAGAAAAGTATAAGACAACCAATCATTCACATCCACAGCAGCTGCTGCTGCTGCTGTGAATGGATTGTGTCACATCCTTTCAATTGTGTCAGCCTGAGAAGATGTGATTTTAGTGATCACCACTAGATGGTAATAGAGAGCAGACTTTATGTCTTTTTGTGTTGAAAGGAAACAGGCAAAATTAGAGTTAAAAAGAGTGATGTATTATTAGTTATTTTTTAAAAAAGTAATGCCTTACTTTACTCAAACTCATTGCTTAACGTAATTAGTTACACTACTAGTATACTACCTTTGCATTACTCCAAACATCACTGGGGATGCACTGTCACCTAACTGCCAATTAACAATGTAAAATTAAAGGTTATGTGCCCACATTAGCACAAAAGCTTTTTCTAATAAGGATGACAAAAAACAAACACAAGATCTCTGTCAGTAAAGCTGTGAAAATAGCGTAGTTGAAGAACTTAAAGTAATGCAGATAACTAGATAATTGCATGATTAGTAACTATAATCTGATTACTGGATTGGCAGGAGTAATGCCTTACATTGCTTCATTACAGACAAAAGTAATCCGGTCACAGTAATCAGATTACCTGTCATTAGTTACACACAACACTGGTAGGTATTAGATTTTTTTATTGTTGTTGCAGTTAAACATTATCAAGTATAAAATACATTTAAAAAAGAAATGTCTTTAGTTTCAGCAATAACCTTTAAGTGGAAATGCACATACAACAGCTTGGCAACTTAGTGTTTTAAATACCCAAATACAAATACCTCAGTATTTATGTCATATTAATTATAAATATTGAATCAAAACATTCTGTCCACATACTTGTGGATTTCACACATTAAGCTAATTCAAGTACAAATAGGAGAAATGCACAATGGTGCAGAATTGAAGTCAGAAAATTTCTAGCCTTCACTCTGCTTACAAGTAATGTCAGGTCAAGAGTTACATGTTAGCCTGGGGACTCCTCAGCTGCAGGCACGTTGGGACCGGAGTTTTGATTTTGCTCATGTTTGTCTGATCATGTGAGTGTTTTCTGGTCTAGTCCCTCCAGCCACCCCAGCACAGTGTCCAGTTCTCCCACAGCCTTCTGGGCTGCCTGGCTTATTTGTAGCTGCTCAGAATGAAGGAGAAACAAAAGAGAGAATGAAGGATTAAACAATGAACATCACTGTGAAGAAACAACGTTCTCTTTGGTTTGTCGAGTAAGAATGAGTGTAGAGTTTGGTTAATGGGTGATCAAACCGTAGAGCCTGTGAGAAGCTGTGCCTTTTAAGTCCATTTAGTTACAATAAATGTATTGTTCCCAAAATCAGAACCTCAGCAAAGGTTAATGCAAAGAATTCATATGTAATTTGTCTGTTTGCATGCCTTTCTATCAGGACATACAGCCTAAGAAGGTCATTAGAAAGAAAAGTATGTTTAATTGTATTTATATATATATTTAATGATCTGAGACAACTAGTTAAATTATATATTATTTAACCTTTAATTGCATTTTTAACTGAAATGTAATAAATGACCCCTCATGAGTTATACCTGATATATTAAAGGTTAACCACCGAAAACAAATGAAGATATCATTTGTAAAGGGGAATTAAATTGCTGCAGCACCCATTGTGAGAATGTGGGACTTAATGTGATGTTTGTGCTGAGTAAGTGATTATTCCACATACCTTGTTAAACTCAGCATGCAGGGAGTCGACTGTTCTCTGGGTTTCCTCTGCACATTGACAGTGCTGAACAGAACAGAACACATTATTAGTACAACTCATTGATGTTTTTCAAATCAAGCACATACTGTCATTTGAACAGTTGTCTTAATGAATAGCTGACTTACACATTTATGTACATCCCTTCTGATGGTGACAAAAGCATTGGCCAGTGCGCTGGTGGAGCGTTGCTGCTGTGGCTCAGAGGAAGCGTAGTTGCTGAACACTCTCTCGACGTAGAAACGCAGCACAAGACGAAGGAAACAGCACGTCTGACCGTCCTGACAGAGACACACCAAGGTCAGATCACAGCAGCTCCCACACTCACATACTTGTAAACTTTTTATAAACAGAGGTGGAAAGTAACTAATTACATTAACTCATGTTACTATAACTGAGTAGTTTCTTTGTGTACTTATACTTTTTAAAATCTGTAATTTTACTTTTACTTAAGTAGGTTTTGTTTGAAGTAATTTACTTCACTACATTTTAAATCACATCCATTCCTGTGTTTAAAAAAAAAAAAAAAGTTTTCTATGAACTAGTGCTGCGGCTACGCGCCAGTAACAGTCCATCTGATTGGCTCTGGCTGACTAACTGCAGCACCAGAAGGTGAACAACAGTCAGTTGCACACACCCAGACAGAAACAGGGCATTTTTGTGCAGACATGGAGCGCGATGAAGATGAAAAGATGATATTACAACACCCCACGGCCCCCAAAAAAGTAACTAAGTAACTTTTGCTCAGAGTACATTTTAAATTGGCTACTTTTTACTCTTACTTGAGCACATTTTTACACCAGTAATTTTACCTCTGCTTTAGTAAGATTTTATCAAGGTAACAGTACTTCTACTTAAGTAGATTTTTTTTGTACTCTTTTCACCCTTGTTTATAAAACCTTGAGCAGGCAAGGGCTTAAAAGGTGAGAGAAATTTAAAGAATTTGAAAACGAAAATCAGAAAGGTAAAGACTCACCTGAACACCCTTAATCAATGATTTGTCCAGAAGTCTCACTGTCATCTCATTGTCTCCTGCTATCTGTGATGCAAAGAACACAGGGAACAATGAGAATCTTTAGCCACTTAAAGGTGCCATGAACAGTTTCTGTTGTGTATTCTTACGTGATAAAGTGAATGTCATCATGTATTAAACTCACCGCATTTGACCGTATGTCAGAGTAGTATTTGCGTAGCTCGTGTGTGTGAACATTGACAGAGCAGCTGTCCAGATGCAGAGTGCGGCTGTGCACGAGTTCACTCAGACAGCTGAGCAGGAGGAGCAGGCAGAGAGCGCGGCCGAGCAGCATCTTCATCGCTGTGGTTATCTGGTGTCAGAGCTAACAGAAACATTTTGTTTGTTATTACCTCATAAATGACTGAAAACCAGCTAGAGCTTAAAGCTAAGGATTAGTTTAAGGATTAATTTAATTATTGATGATTCAGTTTGACATATTCTTGATCAATTGAGCAATTAAGTATATAAAATATCAAAACAATATAAAAAAAATCCATCAGTTTCCTACAGCCCAAGTTTCATAACTTAACTAATGTCTTCATAGCTCTTGTTTTGTTGAAACAAGAACAACAAATCTAAAGATACTTAAATTATAATGATTCACAAAATAGATGAATGCCGCAAACCAGGAAATGTTGGGTAATTTGCTTTTTAAAGGACAACAGAATTAATGAAATGTTGGGGTTTTTTTAAATTTACAAAGATCAGCTCACTCTTGTAACCATTCAACATGCATTCCAAGCATTTAAGAGCGAATATTTTAAAATGGCATGAGGCATACAGTCTCTTATCCTGGTTGTCTCTCCTCTCCATCCCGAATTCAAAGGCAAACGACCACTGATGTTCATGTACCATCACCCACCACCATGACCCCAACCTGCACCACCTGCGCTCACACTCACCTGTGTGTGTGTAACACTCACTCGGAGGAAGTGTCCCGGGAACGATGTGCCTCTGTGTCTCCATGCTGTCTCCTCTTATAGTGGCATGAGGGGGATTTTTTTCAAACCAGCTCCTGCACAGCTTGCACAGACACATACATGCACAGCAAGTAGTTTACAGGAGAAGGAAGTGTGTTGCAATTAGAGGAACTGCCAGCTGATGTCACAAAGGCTGATTTAAGAAATGGAAAAGGAAGGATGGAAGATTTCCTCCTCTCTGATGTGCGCTTTGGCCATTCTAGAGAAACACCTTCAGTGTCACTGATGCGATGTGTAATTACCTATTAGTCATCACTCATTACATCAGTGTGACGTCATTCCTTCGAAGCATTGTTATGCAGCTGTGTGTTCATTTATCATTTGGCTTATAGGCTTTTAAATTTTTACTTGTTTTTGGGTGACAGAGAGGTATGATTTGCATTTAGAACAATTTATGTTTCCACGGACTTCTGACTGATCACTGTGGCTGCATCCAGGTGTTGTGTAACTGTTCAGCCACATACTGTAAGTGCAACATCCTTTAGCTGAAACATAGCCGTGCTTCTTTTCCTCTGGAAGACGTTTTCTCTGGCAGTGCCTCCAGTCCTGTCAGATGAGTCCTGATCAGAAACACCTATCGGACCTGCTCACCTGCTTGTCTAACCAGGTAAACTTCTATGTTTGCTGAAAATGTACTGGCAGTGGAAAGAATTGTGATCAGGGAAATCCATTGGAAACAGGATTAACTGGTGTTCAAGGAATAATATGAAGTCAGTAGCATCTATAGCACTTGCAACAGCTGTAAAGAGGAAGTTCAAAATTTCCAGATATCCCTCGAGGAGGTGTGCATGTCAGTGTCTGAAGTAAAAATACCTGACAGCACTTCCCTGCATAGGAATGCTCGATGCTCCTTTGTGACCACTAGAGGTCGTCACTTAGCTTTTAGAACATGGAAAAACCTGGAATGATTGAAGCCACAAGTCTCTGTGGCACTGCTTCACCAGCTGGTGAACAGGCATATGGCCTAAGATATTTCTGTACATATAATATACTTGTTTTTGCACAAGCTGAGGCTTTGCTCTCTCACAAGTAACAGAAATTGTGTCATAATTGTGTGGACTTTGTGTTTTATAAGACGTTTGACAGTTACAGTTTTTATGTGAGATTTCAAGACAACCGTTAGAGGTCAAATAAAGCAACTAATTACTGCTCACATTCAAATCAGTATCAGCGCCTACAAAATCTCAAAGAATTAGTTCACTGAAAGGTTTTTACAGCACGTCTACTGCAATATATTTTGCAGTTTTTTGTTTTGTTTTTTTTTTTACATTTTCTTAATGTCACTGTAAAGGAGCTGGTTTCCTTCATGTATCATAAATTAAATATGAATTATTAAGAGGATATTAGCAGCCAAATGACACTGATTTTATATCCTGTGTGTTAATGCTCCAGTTATCATTTAGATATATAAATGTGTTATTCTCATGCGAATTATGGGTCAACCTGGCCAAATAGTAAACAAACTGCATTTATATCACACGTCTCTAGTCTTATGACCTCTCAAAGCACTTTACAATACAGGTCAGCATTCACAGATTAATGGCAGGAGCTTCTGTGCAAAGTGCTAACCTGCTCATCAGAAACCATACACACACATTCACACACTGATGAAAAATACATCAGTGTGTGAAGAAAGCAATTTGGGGTTCAGCGTCTTGCCTCAGGACACTTCAACACACAGACTGAAGGAGGCAGGCTTTGAACCACCGACCTTTTGATCACTGGGTGACCTGCTCTGTCTCCTGCACTCAGGTAGAGTTGTTTTCATTGGAGTTATTGTGGACAAACAAAAGTGATGCTACAGTCAGTGTATCTCACCAAATTGCATTCTATATATCCTCTTAACGTTTGCGGAGCCTTTGCAGACTCTTCATTTACAGAATTGGACTCAGCTTTACACACTTGATTTTCCCACAGAAATGACTGTGACTTTGGCTGTGTTGGCGACCACTGACAAGGAGTTTCCAGTGGAGCTTACAAGTATACCCTACCAAACAGGAGGGGAGAGAATCTCAAAATCTAACACAAGTAAAACAAAAAAAATCAAACATAATCAAAGGATCAAAGAAAAACTTTTATTATCCATTATTTATACAAAGCTTCTTTATACAGAAGAATAATATACAGAGGAATAAGAATAAAAAGAATAAAATGACATTTTTACATGGAGTACCTTGAAAATCACAGGCACATGTGTGACAGTTTCAACTACACGGTAGTTATGTTTTATATTGGTCCTTCCGACACCACTGCAGGTCTGTTTGTTGTCCTTGATGCTCTGCTAATCTGCCAGTGAACATAACTACCCTCCATGTCTGTAGCATGTCTGTCAATGTACCTGCATTTTCAGGCTTCTCATTTTTTTCTCATTGTAATTTAAAAAAAAAAATAACAAAGAAAAATAGCTGATAAACTGTAACTCCTACAAAAACACTTATATCAGCTCTTTGTAGTTGCTCCTGAATCTGGCAACAATGAACTTAAACCAAAAAAGCTTAAAACATTGAAGCTTTAGAGTTTTTCCACAATATGCATGGTTGGATATACTTTGTGCTTCAGTGATCGCCTTGCTTTCAGTTTGTTCTGTTTTTTTCTTTGTGTGTGTGTGTATGTGTGTGTGCGTGTGTGTGTGTGCATGTGCATGCCTCAAGGGCCTTCAGGCATGGTTCTCCTAAAAGACAATAGAGCGGAGGTGTCTGAAGCACATGATGACATCCAGGGGGATGGGAGGACTCAGGTGATTTCCGTCCAAACGCAGGTACCTGATGTAACAGAGCAGGGTCTTAATGCCAGCACATTTACAATTCTACGTGTTTTGTTGCTAATCACTTCCTGCCAAAGGATGCCAACATTCCACTTGTATTTGTGTTGCAGAATGCCAAGATGTTGCATAATAAGACCTACCTTAGTCTGGGCGCCAGGCTTTCGTCGCTCAGTTCGGCTTGTAGACTGACAGGACAGATTGAGGTGCCATTGATGCCTGTCAGGAGAACACACAGTCAGGAATATCTCATCTTCAAAGGTTTTCCCTTGAATGAGCACAAATTAGAAAAATCTGCCAGCTGAATAGGATTATTTTACTGGCTTATAATTATAGTCAATTAATCTTGGTAATTTATCATTTTCAGACAGACAACAAACAAAGACATAAATCAGCTGAGCAAACAAATGGGGTTCAGCACAAATCAGTTCAGCACAAAAACAAATGAGGATGTACAAATTACAGACAAGACTATGAGAAGAAATAAATGATAGAATGGAAACACCTCACATTAGGAATCACTTCTGTAGGGCGAGTTAAAGTATGTTATGATTAAAGCAAGCAAAACCTTTCAACCCTGTTGGCAATAACTTGTCCAGCTTTAGTCTAAACACAGAAATAATAATGGCGTTGCCAAGCAATTTTGTGGCTCAAACAAAAAAATAAACAAAAAGCAGTCAATGCAAAGCCCTGAAATTTACACTAACAGAGACATTTTTATGAAGTAAGATTATCTTTGCACTTAGTTGTCCATCTTAGTTCAAGATTGAGTAACTCACTTTCCCAAAGATTTGTGATACGATTTCAGTTACATTTGAGAAAAATCACTTTTTGTCTTATTAAGTAAATTTTTATAGCATTTTATGTATTTAATTGTATTCATTTTAACATTCAACAGTGTGTAAAAACAGTAAACAACAGTGTCAACCCATGAACTTTGTAAATTTCATCGCACTTAAACAAACTAAGCTAAGTCAAGATAAACAAACTGTGTGCAAGTGCAAGTCAAAAAAATAAATAAGAAGTTAGGATTAGGTAAACACAGGTTATAGCTGCATCAAAAGTTTTTGGCCACCAGGAGGCAGAATATCTCAGAAACAGCCTTGACTTAAAAGTTTTTTACACAAGAACATTTAGATGTGTATCAGGCATGGAGTGAACTCAGAATTTAATTTGGAATAATGTTTTTGGACTTCTGAGAAACCTCTTTGTATCTCTTTTTGAATCTCCCCTAATCCATGAGTAAACATCTGGGTCAATTTCATAGTTTCCGAGTTACCTTTTTGCTTGACGCAGTTGTTTTAACAAGCGGGCTAAAGCAAAACGAAAGCGGCCAAAAAGCCTTTTAGAGCTGCAGAGTTGTTGATAACTCTAGGTTTATCTTTGTAAGTGACACATTTCGGGTTACAAATATTGATGAAGTAATTTGAGCGAATTAGGCCACTTAAACAACTTGTTTAATGAGATTTATGAGGCATTGATGTCAAGTGACTCATTAGAAACAACTCCAGATATAAACACGTTTGCCTTCAGTGAACAAATAGGACGTCTGATGGTAAACACATCTTGATTTGTCCTTGGTAATGATCGTTTTATACGGACCCTTATCTCTCATAAATCCTTAAACTGCTCCCAATTGCTGCTGAGGTAACTTACTCTCGATGGTGTTGTCATTGAGGTGCAGGTGCTCCAGGTGGGAGTTGAACAGAGGAACAGAGGCGAGCTGGTTGTGGGCCAGTTGCAGGTCCAGCAGGGTGGGTATGTTGAACACGGCCTTGGGAAGTCCTTTGTCATTCAGCCGATTGCGATTCAGTCTCACAAACGCAAGATGAGTGAAGTCTTTAAAGTAGTCTCTGAGCAAAGGGACAATGGATGAGAAGAACAACTGTAAAATTTTAAATCTAACCAATGTTTATTTATGCATGCAGTGTGTGTATGCAGCTACGGGGCAACAGGTGCACTGTATACTTGCTTTGGGATGTCATCTATATTGTTCCTGTCCAGGAAAAGCTGTATGATGCCATTAGGTACACCTGCAGGCATCTTTTTCAGGATGTTGCGAGCTAGATTGAGCTGCATGAGGCTTGACAGATCCTTAAATGTATTCTTTGAAAAGTCATTGTCACTCAGCTGAAAGAGAAGTCATCAGACACATTCGTATTTGCTCAAGAAATGCAATCAAGTGGTTGATACTGATTGTATCTAAACAGCACACTGCACTAAGATGCTTCCAAAGGTTTCTTTAAACAGAGATATACCTGGTTGTTGTACAGGTCAAGCAGAGTCAGGTTCCCCATCTTGCTGAAGGCACCAGCAGGGATCTTAGAAATACGATTCCTACTTAGACGGAGTTGTTCCAGGCTTGCTGGGAGACCTGACGGGATCTCCTTCAGCTGGTTACCCTGTGCATAAAGGTACAGCAGTGATGGGACCTTCTCAAACACCTGCACAAGAGATAGATACATTAAAATACATGTTAAGATGGTTTCATGGCATTTTCAAATCATAAATATAAATTGAGGAAACTATCTGACCTGTGTGCTTATTCGATGAATGCGATTATTGGCCAAGTTGACCCAGCGGACCTCAGTGGCATTGACGAACGGCTCTGGCGTCACCTCTGAGATGAAGTTGTTCTGTAGGTACAAGTAATGGGTTCTAAATGGGATGACAGGGATCACACGGATGTTCCGGTTCTCACAGTTGAGAGAGTTCGGATAGCTTGGGGAGCACAAACACTCTCGGGGGCAGTCAGGGTACATGGAAGGTGGGCCCAGGATGAGTGGAGGGAAGTCTGTAGGCTCCTGGGGCTCTGGCTGTGCTGGTGCAGCAGGCCGGGGGGCAGAAGGCTTCCTGGTGGTGGTTGGGCGCCTGGTGGGCTTCTTAGGCCGAGGTCTCTGGGTGAACACTGCCCCCACCAGGAGGAACAGAGCCAATGCAGAGACGAGTCCTGCGCCGACCTTCATGGTCCTATAGTAGGGTACGAAAAAGACATAGTGAATAAGATTTTTATTTTATGTTCAGTTAAGAGAAAGAAAGAAGCCTTCCCACCACACTCATTGCGTCATTTTGTTTGGTTTACCAATAACACCAGAATTTACCCTTTGGAGGTCAAAAAAGAATTGTCTTTGCTTGTCTTGACTTATGTGCCAGTACAGTCATTCATCCTGCCTACATAGAAAGTTTAACAACAGAAATACATGTAGATTGGTGCTTTTGTGTTTCTTCCTCTGTGTTGGAGCTCTGGGGCATTACTGACTCTTAAGTGTGTAAACCCTGCTTTCTCGACCAGCAGGCATTTTGAGGCTGAGTGCCGACCGACCAAGTCATCTATGATTATACTGAAAACTTGACTAAATGGCTCTTAAGATAAATTATAAATAATATATTCGAATTATTGGAAACTTGACAAACATTTTTGTAGCAAAGATAAAGAATTTTTGTTCAACATTTTTGTGAGAAAAAGTTTAAAAGGTTAAACTGGCCAACACAGTTCAGGCAAATGTGAAGTAGGTTCCTTTCTGATCTTTAAAATGAAAACTGAGACTTTCTGTAAACCAAAATGTTCAGCAGTCTGCTGCCTGAACTTTTACTGCACTTTTATTTCAACATCAAAACAATGCAGCTCTTGCATAAGAGAAAATACAGCTCTTATGATTCTGTGTTCACAGTGTACATTGTGAGAGCATTCTGGTCCTCTCAGGCCTCCATATAACCTTTTCATTATCTTTCAGAGTTTCTATAACTGTGAACAAGCGAGAAAACTATGTTGGTGACTGCTGTAAATGGATTAGTTATATTCATAAAAGTTTCAGTACATAAATTGATGTTATTTCTCTTTAAACATCTAAAAGATATGACTTTGTGGCTTCGTAATACAAGTGAAAGAGGGTGCACGAAAAAGTGGGCCATGGTTTTGTTTAATTTAATTAAACTGAGGAGGAGGGACAGATACTGATGCAGGAAATTAGCGCTCATGGGAAAGAGAGAGAGGAAAGTAGGGTTTTCAGATAAAGGCTCTATTGTTAGCACTGATCCAGAGGGAGAGCTGTGGAGGTAAAAAATCTGGAGACATAAGGCTCTTCGACCGAGAAAGAGCTCGTAGGAAACTGGGCTAAATCCCAAAGAGATTCTGATGGAAGCAATATGTATCTTTTACATCACTATAACTGCAAAAATGTTGCCAGCAGATTTAAATCTGGGTTCAAAGCTGACATTTATTTTAACAGATTTTAACATTTCATATCAGATTCAACTTTAACATTTTAACATGTTGGTAATGTACTTATCCAAGAGAGACCTGGGAGTTAGAATTGAGAAGAGGGGAGGTCATTAAAGTTGTGTACTATAGCTGGTGACTTTTAAAAATATGTCTAAAGCAGATGTGTGCAACCAAGTTTGGCTTAACTCCAGTGTTTGTACATGACATTCATACCCTCAAACTGAGAGACTAAAAACATACACTCACACTCACACACACAAACACAGATGCAGATGTTTGACTTGGCATCATCAGAATTTACCCTCAGTAAAGGGAAAAAATGTTGCTCCTGAAACTGAAGTTTTAGATGATTCAGAATGTCTATTTGCATGCATGTGTTAGATCGTACCTTTTAAGCACAAACCCAGCATAAATAAATGCACATCATGTTTCCAGTCACTTGCTCCAGCTCTGTTTTGGCAAGCCTCCGGCCAATTTGATAAACATTAAATATGAATCATGGGGCAGGAGAGCGAGCTCAGAGCCAGAATGTACTCTGCCTGGAAAAACAGATCTGAACTTTTCTCTGACAGCATTCCCTGGCACTGCCCTTCCTTTTCCCTCTGAGCCACCCAGAGCCTCCAAGCCCCTTGCTCAAAGCCAGATCCAGCTCCCTTTGTTGTCATGACCCGCGGGCTGGCAGAAACAACTAAGGACTCAAAGTCAGAGACGCTGACTCACTGGGTTGTTAATTGTGACCTCGATAAGTAAATCTGATCAGTATCAGAACTTCTGTGATAAAAGTGGGTCAGAAATTCCAATACGACATCTCTAGAGGTCAGGGTGACACAAACCACTTAATCATACGTCCACCAGATTCACTTTACAGATGATTATAATTTGTGTACCACCAGCCATCATTAACTAGTCTTTAAAAGTGGGTTCTCATCTGACAATTTAACACAAGGTCCATTTAGTTGGTCATCTGGAGCTTTATTTTATTTTATTTTTATTTTTTTAAATCACATTACAGCTGCATTGCAGATGAGGTTTCCCACTGTGCATTTTGGCAAACTTGCACACTCTCTTTGCTTATGAAGGTCATGTGATGTGATTAAAAGCACCAGAAAAGCAACTAAATGGACCTATTGGTGGGAATGTTTTCTCAACTGCTGTTTCCAAGCTCAACAGTACAGTTTAACCTCCTCTTCAGTTCAGTTTCCTAATCTAAAAAAATAGAAATTCCTGATTTATCTGTTCAAATTAAGACCAGCATATAACAATGTTTACTTTTCCATGGGTAGAGATGAACTGCTGCTATATTTGAAAGAAAAAACTCTACTAGGACAAGGTTTAAGTCCTTTTTAAGGGAACTTTAGAGGAGTTTTTAATCTTCAAACTTTAATATCAGACTTTTATATCGAGACTGCTGCTTCTGTCCATGTGAATCAGGAGTTTAAAAAAATTTAAATCTCATTCTCGTGTAGCTGTCAAACAAGCCTCACTTTTTTTGGAACCACAAAGTCCAGTTCATTTTTTTTCCTTTTTTGGGAGATCATGCGCCGATATTCTTTACCAAAAAAATGATCACCACTGCTCTGTAAGGCCACTAAAAAAGCCTGAAGTGAGAGCTACGTCATGCACAGCAGAAATCTGACTCCCATTTCTGTCATTGTCTGTAACTAATCAACACAACTACCAAACTGTGATAATTAGTCATAGCGTACCGACTGTAATGACTCATCTGGACTTGACATTAAAAATGCTTCATACACATGTTTACTTCACAGGAGCACTGAAACCCTCATCACCAGCAGCACCTCATGTGGGTGGGGCAGTCCTGAAGCGACTGTGCACAGATTAGATCTACATCACTGGTATGTCAATCTGGATGTGCACTAAAGGAGTTAGAGGGTGCACTGACAAACACTGATGAATAATTTCTTAATGAAGTAAAATGACTGAGTTAAAGGAGAGTAGAGAAACAGAACACTTGAGCCTTCAGATGACCCTGACCTCACTCCTCATGCTCCTGATCATCAGCCTGCTCACCTAGCTGATTTTTTTTTTATATTCTTCACACACTTCACATACACAGTTTCATAAGTTCAGCCCTCCTGTATTTTTCTCCACAGCCTGTGATTTGAAAAAGTAGGTATCTGCTATGAGATTTTTCCTCGCATTTCCAGAATATTCATCCTTAGTTTTCTTTAATCCTTCGGTCAACACAAAGCCAGGCAAATGAATATGAGATGACAAAATGGTTAAAATTTCAACTTCACTGCAAAGTAAATGAAATTAATTTAAGCAAAAAGCAATAAACACTTGAGGATCCCAAATGCAAAAATGAAGATTCTTGTCCACGAGCCAAAGTGAGCGACAGGAAGTTTTCGCTGGCGTGACTAAAGTTTCTCTCTCCAGGTTTTAGCTTTACTGCAGCAGCTGCCGTCCTCACACTGATGGAAGAAGCTGAAAAGAAATCAAGGTGAGGAGGAGTGCATAAAGGCAGTGGAGTCAAAGCATACCACAGCTCCTCGGAGGACAGAGTACCACTCTGTATGGCACAGTGTTTCTATAGAAACACAGCAGCATGGCTCAGCTGTGCCAGTGCCAGGATTCCCCCTCACACACACACTTACACACACTGCTCTCTCTGTTTCACACACAAACACACTTCTGCCTGCTTTCTTATCTTACTGGTAATGTTCCATCTAAAACAGCCCCCCTGGAAACAACAAATAAAGTTTCTTACCTGCCTCTGGTACCTGCCCTCTTTTGTCAAGTCACAAGTTTGGTGTCTTTTCTTCTTTCTGCCTCTCTCACTCTTTTCCTTCCCTCCCTCTCTCTCTCTCTCTCTCTTCCTCTGTTTCTCTCTGTCCATGACCCTCCCCTCCCTCTCTCTCCCTCTCTCTCTCTCTCTTTCTCTCTCTCCCATGGTGGACAAGCCTGCCTGTTGGGTTTGTTCCCTGGCAGTTTTCCCTCTGAAGGTCACATTGGTTCTTTCCCCCCCTCTGCTCGGCTCAGGGCCAGCGAGGTTTAATCTTAATTCCTTCTGGAAGACCGCCGACTCTTTCATGTGTCTCAGCAGTCTC
>JAQFJA010000012.1:19020066-19031402 GCA_029874485.1 Naso brachycentron | reverse complement strand
TGGATTTTGAATCTGACTTCAGGGGGGTATCCATTTGAAATTTTCAGTTTTAACATCCCCATTTTGTGGCGCCTAGTAAATAGTAAATTAGCATAGTAAATAATAATCATTAGAATATTTCCCAAACTGTTGAGCTATTCTTTAGGATAGTGTTATGTATGATGGGTTGCTTGTATTGTGTTTACAGCTTCTCAGTAGCAACATGAAACCAGTGTAGTTTCCATCATGACTTCACATTGTCCGGAGGACTGCCAGCCGATCGTCACTGGAAAAAGCATATGCGGACTTTTATGGTGAATGCTCGTCCCTCTGAAGAACTCTGTGTGACTGCTTCTGGTAAATGTGAGTCCAGACATAGCACACGTCTGATCAGACCATCAAACACACTCACAGCATTTAAAAGACATGGTGTCACCTGGAAAATATGGCAGTGGCTCTAGTAATAGTACCTTAAGCAGACACACACACACACAAGCAGACAGACATACAAACACTTAGTTCTTTGAATGGTTATTTGTGAGTAGCTATGTGCCTGTACTCTAGTATTACATTGGTCTCTTTTTTGTCTTTTGTCTTAAGTTACAGAAAGAATCCATTTTAGAAAACATATTTTTAACCTCTTTAAAGAATATTCATAAATGTACACCTACTAATTTTTACTTTTATCTGAGCCCCGGATTGATATGTTGAACAAATTGATCAGTTCATAAAAAAGTACTATTTCTAAAGTAAGTCAGATTTAATATTGTTGCCTAATGCTTGTTTTCCAGAAACATATTATGAAGACCTGCTTCACATTAACTTAATAACTTAACATATCTTCATGTGTTCCTGTAATTGTATCCTCTAATTCAGACTTTGCACTAGTCATTAAGAAAAAGATCAGAGTTGTACAGTATTTATCATGCAATTTCCCTGGTTACTAACAGCTGAGTGTCTCTATACAGCATGAGAGCCCCTCTCGCTCTCCTCAGTCGATTTGGATGCTTCCTCAAACAAAGTAAACTGTGAGATGACATCATGACAAAACGCAGGCCTGATAGAGTGCAGAGAGTCAACCAAGGTGCAAATCCTTTAATGCACCATTAAAGGCCAAATTTCAAGGTACTTAAAAAAAAACCAAGTGAAATCTTCATTAACTCTGCTGTTGCTTCTGGTGTCCACTCTATTTATTTCTTCCATTATCTATATTTAACTCTTACCATATTCAGCCAGTAGTGGGTTGAATACTATAAACTTATACACACATTAAAGTACAATTATATTGCCACAAAATATGTTTCAAGTAAAAGTAAAGTGACCATTTCAGACATCTATGCAAAAAAAAGTAAAAGTATGTTTGAAAGATTAACATGACATGGTGATGTCTGCCAAGAGTCTCTCTCCTATCTCATTTTCCATTACTACAGCAAACTCGTCGTTCTGAAGGTTTCTGGCAAATGTAATGAAGTAAACAGTAGATTACTGGCTGGAAAATATACTCAAGTTGGAATAAAGTACAGTTTTAAAAAAGGCACATGAAAATTAGTCATTCCTTAAAAAATATTTAAAAAAACCCAAACTTTTTTGGCTTCTTCTTTTATTACACATTCTATATAAGATTCTCATTTGTTCATACTGAAAGTCTTGCTACATACTGAAAGTGTTGTGCACACAGGCATAATTGTGATGCAAATATTTGCACATTATATTCCTTCTTATTATACTGGAATAAAAACTGGAATAAATCTTTACAGTAAGTTAAAAAAGAACACAGAATTATGTCACTGTTGATTTTATTATTTGTTGCTTGTAAAAAGCAAATGTAACAATAATTTGCAAGAATTTTTTCAATAGCTGCATCAAAATATTCCAACAGGATCCACGTGAACTGGTGTGGCTGTTAAACTTTGTCCAGCTAACTGAGTCAGATTCTGTCATGGGAAAGCTACTGGGTTGTGCCATTCATACATGTTTCCTTTCAACTTAAAACAGCTCTGTTAAACCAGAGCATTTTTTTCTGTACAGTCAGAAATAAGAGGGTTTGTCATAGTTCCCATCTGGTAATAACTCTCAGATGTACAGGCCTGCTAAGGCAAAACTTGGAAAAGTTTAAATGAAAGAGAGAATTTAATGGGAATGTACTGTTGGTATTATGTTTTGATGGTGATGCTTTGCATTATGGTAAACTGGTTTATCGTAAAGCTCAATCTTTAGAAATCTTTTGGAGGAGCTTTTTCCTTCTGTGCCTGGAAGTGTATCTACATATTAAAGCCATGAGTTAAAGCGGTTTTGGTTTCAAGCTTTCAAACCGAGGTCTTTGATTTCATAAATAACCAGATGAATAACAAATCAAAGGTCTTTGGTTTAGTCACATTTCTGTCTTTGTAGTGGAAAAGGTTGTCCAGTCACATGCAATTCTGCTGTTTGATGCATGTTTGGTAGGTTGGAGTCAAATGTAAATTCTTTCAAGCATTCGCAGACAGAAGACCCAGTCAGGGGGCAGTTGATGGGGGGACATCTTGTTTCCGTCCAGTCGCAATATCTTCATCCTGGAGTAGGACAGAGGTCCCACCTCTCTGCAGAAACTTGTCATGTTGAAGCCTGCAGTGAACCGACAGAGCAGATTTTTGAACATATGCAGACCATATTTTCTTATTGAAGACTTCCTATTCACCAGAATGACAGCCATCAATTTATTGCTGCATTATCAAAACTTTGTAGATACTAAATCATCCCTGAGAACTTTGATTTAACATCATGTACCATATGTTCATCATATGGAAGTTATTATGTTAAAGCATTCCAATTTCATTAAGGGATGTGTCTGTCGGAGGCTCTGTACAGATTGCAAATGTCCCTCTCCTTCACAAAGTGTATTTGCCGTTAGATGTCTTGCAGGTGCTGCGGTGAAAGTGGAGGCTAAGGAAACCACAGCACCGTCTTTTGCTTTCGCACTTCATTTTGGAAGTAGAGCCTCTTTCACTCCTGGGGTTTAGGCTTTGGCAGACAGGAATCGTGCGGTAGCTGTCAGGCCGCTAGCTAGACGATGAGGTGTGTGTTTTTGGAGAAGTGTTTTGCCATCTGTCTGTCTCATTGGTACGCAGCCTCGCTGTCGGCTGCATCACTGATCGAGAAGAAAGAACACACTTTCACTTCGCCAGAGGCCTTGAGCCAGAACTGCATGCCAGGTCATTGCTACTGGACAGTCATGTGAGTCAAAATGTGGCTCCAGGCTATAAGTCTACAGCACTGTGACACAAATCTTATTTGTGAAAAAAAGGGCAGAGTTATGGGAAGCAGACAGAGAGCGAGTAAAGAGGAGAATATGAAGAGGGGAACAGCATGTGCTTCTGGCTCGTCTGGCACTCTTACCTCTGAATCTATCACAGATGTTTTCATACCACTCCACTCTCTTCACTGCTAGCCTACTTTCCCTTCATCCAACCAATATTCCCTCCCCTCTTTTCTCCTCCAACCCGTCTCACTTCTTCTCTTTCCATTTCTCAGAGTCCTCCCCCCTTTATTATCTCTCTTCTACCATCTCTGACTGGCTTTGAATGCTAACAGCTCAACCTCAGCGCCCTTTTTTGTCTGTATGCAGTGATGAGGGGTTTCGAGGAGACTGTGGTTATGTTACATGTCCTTTCACCTTTATGTCATTTCATCTTCTCCTCTCTTGCATCTCATCTTCTCATGTCAGACCTTTCCAGATGGTCAGCTGCAAAAGCTCTCTAATTTTGTGCTTCGCTGGGACGGGAAGTGAAGCACTGATTGATTGTAAAATGCATGAGAGTTTGCACAAGTGCAGTAAACAGGCATTTCAAAGACATGAAGTCAGTCTCACCTTGACATTCAGACTGTGAAAGGTGGCTGTATTTTGTTTCTGTGTGTGTGCGTGTGTGCATGTTTTCTTTGTGTATGTTTGAATCTCACCTTGTATTTTATTGGCCTCCAGGTAGAGGTACTCCAGAGTGGTGGGGACTGTCGGAATGGCTGTGAGTGTATTATAAGAAAGGTCCAGTTCCACCAAGCTGGACAGGTTAAAGACCTGCGAGTGGATGTCGTTGCTCTGCAAACCACAGTGACTGAGACGAAGGTACTTCAGGCTGAGAAATCCCAGAAAACTGTCCTTATTCAGCCCAGTTAGAGTGTTATTGGACAGATACAGCTGCTGGATGGATGGGGGTAAATGCCGGGGGACGGAGGAAAACCAATTCTCACTGAGGTCGAGCAGGTTCAGACTGACCAGACCTGCAAGATAAATGGAGACACACACGTACACAACACACAAATATGCAGAAATAATAGGCTACTAACAAGTATGTGTGACAGGTAAGTTATGCAACACTTGTCGGTTTTGGATGCCATCAATATTCTGTGTATGAGTTCAGTCAGACTGTCAGAGCAATCAGGGCCAAAATTTCATCAAATGAATTATATTTTAAAAACTGTAATTACAACACACATAGTAAGAGGTTTCAGATATAATGAAAAAGTATCATGTTAGTTACACCAGCAGTCATTGACACATTACGTTGCAACAGTTTGAGATTGAAAAGCTAATTACCACAAAAACTTTTTCTGGAAATATTAGTCCAGCATTACAGCATACTGAACTCTTGTCTGCCTTAAAGAGTCATTTATCTTTACAGGTAAGTATTATTTCATTTACGTAGCTTCGATTTGTAGATTTGTTTCACATTTTGTATTTGTAAAAATAAAATTTTGTATACAGTGTGAGATTTTTATGATGAACTGATACAATTGCCGAAAGACAGAAAATCCAGTCACTTTTGAGTTAAGCAATCTCTCTGACTTCCACTGCCCTGACAGTCACCTGTGGAAAGTGGACGCTTGAGCCAACAAAAACAGTACACACATCTAAAAGTACCACCTGGTAGAGGAGACCCTTTTGTAAAAAAAATTTTTTTAGCATGATGTGAACAAAGCACAAAGCTGCGTTGTACTCTCTGACTTTTCATGCAAAAGCAGATCCTGCATGTCTAAAGAAAGGATATGACACATTAGACTACCTTTGAGGTCTCCCTCGGTGAGGGTTTGCAGTCTGTTTCCCTGCAGCAGCAGCAGCGTCAGGTTGTGCAAGTTCTGGAAAGCTCCAGGGCTGATGCTGCTGATTTTGTTGTGGGCCAGTCGCAGCTGCTTGAGTCCAGCTGGTAGAGCTCCGGGCACTGATTTCAGGTGATTGTGGTTGGCAAATAGGTAGCACAGCTGGCTCTGGTTCTGCAGGACAGTGTGGTCCAGCTTGTCACTCTGCAGCTGGTTGTGGTCAAGGATGAGCCAACGTAGATCAGTGACGTTGGCCAAAGAGGAAAAAGACAGGGAGGAGATGTTGTTGCCCTGTGAAGAAAAGAAAAAAAATGACTGATAGATTTCCACACTTAACAGTTAAAGTGAAACACATACAGTGTAGTGCAGTGGGGGTCAGCTGCTGGGGAAGTGTACAATGTGAAAAGGAAATGAAAAACCACTGTGGGATAGCGGCAGACCTTTGTAAAGAAAACACACGCTCAGTGCCCGTGTCAGTGTTTTTCCTACTTGTAGAAACAGGTATTGAGTTCTGTCAGGCAGGCGGTCGGGAATGTCTGCCAGGCCTCTGTGGTCACAGTAGAGCGCCGTGGGCCACTGAATGGGGCAGTCACACTGTTCAGGACAGGCCTGGGGGTTGTTGGCTCGGAACCAGGCTGGGTCCATCCGTCCATGCAGGCTCATCACACTGGGCTCACCGAGCAGACGGTTAATCCACAGAGGAACACCTCCATAGTCCTCAGCTATAACAGTGGCTGAGGCAGATTCAAGGGCACACAGCAGCACCACCAACACGGCGCAGCGAAGGAGAGCCATGGAGACAGCTGGTGAGATATGCAGCCCTGCAAATCGAACATAAAGACAAACCTTCTGTCAGTTTAGTGGTCATGATGATTAATGTCATAAGCCCAGGAAAGTTGTGTGATATCTTTGACAAGTGTTAGGAAATTACTTAAATGATATCACACAAGTGTTTCTGCTACAGCAGAAAAAAGGAGCCTACAGGGTACTCAGTTTGGATTCTACACTTGCTTTAAGGCAAGTAGAGGACCCTGAGATTTTGAAGCTTGACCCAGACTAATTCTGCAGCCTCCATTCATTTTTAGACACACTGGTGGCAAGTCTCCAGAGATGGTAATGTTTAATCAATCCACCATAACTAGTCCAATTTATTGAAACATGACTTTGGTGACTTCCCGACTTTACTTCTAGTGCCACTAACTGGTCACATGTTTTATTTATCCTTGAAAATATTTTTGAAATTTACTCAATGGATTACCATTAAATTTTATAAAGATATTCATCACCTCTGGATAAGTTCTCATGACTTTGGTGATGCTTCAGTTTTCTTATCTAGCACTAACTGGTCAAAGTTTTGGTTTTTGACTGTAAACCTGCAAAACTAATGACATTCCCTCAGCTGTATGCAATTTTTTTTGGCTTAAAAGGGACATATTGTGCTCATTTTTTGGTTCATATTTTATGTTTTGTCACTACTAGAGCAGGTTTACATGCTGTGATGCTCAGAAAACTCATCTGTTTTCTCATACAGCTGACTGCAGCAGCCCTGTTTCTTCCAGGATTTTCGCCTCTGTCTAAGACGCTCTGTTTTAGCTCCTGCCCCGCCTATAAAGGCTTACTCTGCTCTGATTGGCCAGTTCAAATACACACCTTCCAGATGAACCTATAGAGAAGCACAGCACACTGTGACACACTGGTGGTCTGAGATTTAAAAAAAAAATGATAAGAACGGAGCGTTCAGAGCCATTAGAAACAGCCCACAGGGATCACTGCTACATGCCCTTACCTCATTATTTCAAACTGTAGCATCATTTAAAACAGCAATCCAACTTTGTAACATCATTTATAGGTTGAAAGAGACAGAGAAGCATAATATGTCCCCTTTCATGCTAATTAACTGTTAGCATTTTAACAGGGTAAACATTTACATGCTGAACTTCAACATACGGTGTTAGCAATGTCTCACTAGCAGTAGCATGTAGCTCAAAACACAGCTGCATCTAAGTAAAACCTTACAGAGCTGCTAGCAAGACTGTAGACTTTAAATGTAGTTTAATCTGCCTGAGCCAACTTTTAAGAACTGATGTAACTCTTTGTAACTGGTTGTTGTTTTGAATGTGAAAGTGAAAAACTGTTATTTATTTGATCAAGATGAAACAGATAAAAAATGGCTTCAGTGTGAGGTCAAACACAGTCACTCTTTACATGGCAGCCTTTCTCTATGCCATGCACTTATAAAGTATAATTAAATGAAATGAATGCAAGGCTCTGCTTGAAATACCGCACAAATTGGAGTGGTTGCACTTGAATATGTTTCTTTGCCTTCAAACGTCTGAGCATGAGAGGAAGAGTACATTTTTCCCTTCCATGCAGCTGCTGTTGGTTAGAGTTATCCCTACAGAGTTGGTCTGCACAGCCACACACACAGACTCAGTTACGGTATGACACAGCAGTGCGTAAGGGTTTGCATCATCAGGAAGTTTGATTTTACCAGCAGGTTTGCAGTGTTGCCTTTTGCCTGTCTCACCCATAGCACAGTCTTACAGTACAGCACATGCTCAAAAGGTTGCCAAGAAATGAGCGACGCTATCATGCCCCATCAAAACAACTGTAATTAAACAAACCCACAGTGCAGATTTGAACATTTCAAGTTTTACCTGCTTTGCATAGAAAAGAAAAGGAAGCAGACGGGAAACCAACAGACCAACGCTTACCTGTTTGGTCAGGAGCTACAGAATGGAGACAGGAAACCCTCGGGAGCTGAATGGAAATGTGTGTGTGTGTGTGTGTGTGTGTGTGTGTGTGTGTGTGTGTTTTCTAGCTACCAGTGATGTTTACCCACTGTCTACTACATTCCTCTCCTTCTAATTCTGCCCACATCCCACCCAAAACCTCCTTCACAATCTTCCCTAATTCAGTTCTCCCTTCTCTTCTCTCACAGCTCAACCTTCGGTAACAGTTGAACCCGCAACATTTGGTGTAAACATGTTTTCAGTTACTGTACCGTGAAGATGAAAAAAAAAAAGCACATAAAGAATGACCAGAGTTGCAAAAGAAAGGGAGCAAAGAAGAAAGACATGAAATGAGGGGAAACAGTCGGCTTGGTTTCTGATGGTGCTGAGCTCTCAGTGAATATGAGAACTTTTTGATAGGCATTCAAGATTCAATGTGTGTGTGTGTGTGTGTGTGTGTGTGTGTGTGTGTGTGTGTGTGTGTGTGTGAGATTGGGTCTACAGTCTCTGTTCTGCTTGAAGGCATTGAAGCCACAAAGTACCTGGGGAGCCAAAGAGACCATTCTCTGTGTGGAAGTGTGTATCCTTGTATGTGCCTTTGTATGTTCATCTGTCTGTGTATGTATGTGTGTGTATGTGTATGTGTGTATGTGTGTGTAGCAAGCTGAGCAGAGCAGAGGAGAGAAAAATGATTCCAGATTCCTAACCCCCCTCCCCAATACCAGGGGAGTGCTGTTAGAAAGGAGGCAAGGTGGAGAACTAGAAATAGTAGACAGTATTTCCTGATCAGTGCATATGAAGAGCGCCCTCTAGGAAAAAACACATGAAATGACACCCACCACAAAGTTCAGGCATAATTATGCCATTGAAAAGAAACATGAAAAAAAACATGTTTTTTACGTTTTTTACATTTCATGTTTGTGAAGTTACGTCCAATCTTTCTTTACAAACAGGTCACAATGTGTTGTTGTGCCGGTAATCGAGAGAAAAATACGAAGGAATGTGTGTGTGTGTGTGTGTGTGTGTGTGTGTGTGTGTGTGTGTTTAAGGGTTCATGGCTGTTTATCGCAAAGAAAATACCAGACAAAACGAAACTCAATTAAAAAAAAAGCCACCACAAAAAAAGACTAAGGTGCAGCAGTGCTTCACCTTAAATGATTGCCATGTTCACCATCTTAGTTTAGTGTATTTGCTAATTAGCACTAAACACAAAGTGCAGTAGAGCAGAGTTTGACATGACTGTCGTATTGTTTCTCGTTGCAGGTGCTTAATCTGGAAATGTTGGAGAAATCAGACTTTCGATCACGTAGATGATAGAATGAGACTAACCCTAACCCCTAAGGATCACAGAAGTTACAGCAATTCACCCTGACAGGAGCACAAATGGCAGCACCTGATTCATCTACAGCAGAAGCTGATATATTTCACCCAAAACTATAACTGTAAACCTCATGGTGGTGCAAGAGAAAAAATCAGGGCATCTCCAAAGCCATAAAGATTCATCGTCTGGCCACCATGGATATCTGTAGCCAATTTCATGACAATCCATCCAATAACTGTTGAGACATTTCACTAAAAATCTGAATAAGTGATGGTTTCTGGAAGTCAGGTCAAGTTAAGTCAGTTTCTTTATAACGCGCCAATTCGCAACATATGTTGTATCAAGACACTTTATATATAGAGCAGGTCTAAACCACACTATAATTTCCTGATACCCGACAACTGAGAGCATTTCCCACATGAGCAACCACTTCATGACGGTGGAGAGGAAAAACTTCCTATAACAGGCAAAAACCTCAGAACAGAATGTCGCTGAGACATGGATGGCAACCTGACAGGACTGGTTGGGTTGAGAGAGAGAGTGAGAGAGAGGGAGAGAGAGAGTATTTACAGTATATAAATGTACAGATTTGTTTGTAATCTGCTTTGGCAACGACATGTTTTGTGCTTCATGTGTTCATGCCGATAAAGCACAATGAATTGAACTGAATTGAATTGAATTAAGAGAGAGAGAGAGACAGCCCACAGTAACATGGTGAGGGCATGTCAGCCTCATCTGTGCTCTGCTCTGTCTACGTCTGCTCTAGTCATAAACAGGAGCAGGAAATGGAAAAGTCCTCCCTCCATCCTCTGCTGGCTCTGACCACTCTGCTCCAGAGTAACACCCTTCACTGCAACAGTACAACATTACATTCTCTACACAGAAATACATATGATTCATAAACTCTGATGTTTTATCTGTAATTATAGAAACTTTATCCTCATTTACTGTGCATTTATACATGTTTCTAAACAACTGATACAAGTAAGGGAGTTCAATACATTTCCTTAATAAACCTGTTTTTGGCTAAAACCTCCCATTACTGCACACATTAAATTAATATGGAAACTAATCAATAGATACAGCACACAGAGAAATTCTTAATTTACTGATAGAAACTTAAAAGACAAAGAAGAAAGATAGAGGAAGAGATACTTAAGAGGGTGCTGCAACACAACAACAAAGTTTTTGAATATGGCCTGGGGAGCTCAATTTCTTTTTTTTTCCTTCAGTTTAATAAATCTCAATGCCTTTCACATGATCCAGCTTCTTCATTATGATGCAAATAGAGTGAGCCACATTTAACCTTTACAACAAATCTCTTTGGTTAATGATCCAAGCTTTGGGAATCTTTTGGTAGAAATGGAATATGATATTTTTAATTATGTGCCTGACAGTGAGAATCACTATGCTTTCATTACAGTAGAAAGAGTCTTTTTGATCTCCAGAGTCAGAGAGTCCTCTTCACAGAGTCCATCACATTGCACCGTCATGTTTCTACAGTTGCCCTGAGTGGACAAAACAAACACTGGCTTGTGTGTTTCTCCTACATGCTTGAAAGATGAAGATGAGCTGAAGGATTTTCAGTTGTTTGCAGTCTGCAACCTCATGATTGGATGCCTCTATATTCTGTTCATTACTGATTACTGCACTGAAATCAAATGACAAAAATTACATAATGAAATCACAGAAAATAGAAAAGTGACATGAAAGAATTCATCATATCATTCATTCATTATTAATGTCATTCATTATTGTTAGCCATTATTGCTGAGGGCTAAATGTTGATGATATCCTAGACAGCTCATGTTAAACTAAATGAAGTTTTTGAAATTTTTTACACTGTATAAGAAACTTGAATTGTCACAACAAACAAATCATCACATATGATGCTGCAAATAACATTAGTGCAAAGTCAGTTCTGCTGTAACTTCTGAGAAAAAGAAATGCAGCACAGTACAAAGAATAATCAGCATGTTAAATCTGTTATTATTAGATGAGACTTCTTGTTAATGAGTCATCATCTTTTTACAAAAACTACATTTAAAGCAGAAGTTGCCCTTGGGTGGTTTCCTGTTAGAGAGTTGGCACCTGCAGCTTGTCAGATATTGTAAGGGCACGCCTGAAGTTGATCTGAGAAAACACTTGGACCTCATGTAATACTCAAACACAGATATTATCTTGGAAGACGAGAAACATTTAAAAGAAATTTCAAGTCAGCACAAGGAACTTAC